>LZPB01000217.1:263-30304 GCA_001676865.1 Ceratocystiopsis minuta | reverse complement strand
CGGCCGACGCGGCGCTGGCCCGGGCCGTGGTCGACGTCGCGGGCGGGCCGGCGGCGGTCGAGGACTGGGCCGGGCAGCTGCTGGATGGGTGGCGCGACACGGCCAAGGGGTGGGGGGGGTGCATCTGGGAGTGAGAGGGAATAGAACGAATAGACGTGCATTGATCTATATGAGCGAGTCCCAAGGCTCACCACCCCTCCGTCTCGCCGTACTGGGCCTGGCTGCCGCGCCGCTTGCGCTGCTCGCGCTGCTGGCGGCGCGCCAGGCGCTCCAGCAGCTGGCCGCGCTCCTCGCGCAGCGTGATCCAGACCCAGAACCAGGAGAGCGTCTCGACGAACATGAGGGCGAAGAAGACGCGGTTCTTGAGCATGTCGCCGGGCGAGGCGGGCTTGTGGTGCTCGGGCGCGGGCGGCGCCAGCGGGCGCTGCGCGAGACGCGAGGGCGCGCCGCCGCCGTAGAGGACGGACGAGGGGCTGAAGAAGTACGAGTAGAACAGGTACAGCATGGCCACGAGCACGCGCAGCGGCGCCTGGGCGCCCCAGTAGTGCAGCATGGCGACGTCCTCGGGCAGGCTCAGGGTGACCAGGTCGCAGAGGCCGACGGCGGCCAGGACGGCGGCCAGCAGGCCGAGGGCGGGCGAGGGGGCGCCGAAGCTGCGGGCGTAGGGCTGGCCACCACGTTAGCCAGAAAGAAAGGACAGCGGACGACGACAACGACGACAAAACTCACCAACCCCATGGCCTCGCCCAGGATCTGCACGACGCCCTGGTCGGCCACCGTGACCGGGCTCGTCAGGAAGAAGAAGCCCAGCGTCAGGTGGAACAGACAGATGGACGTCAGGATGGTCTTTGCCGAGATGAGGCCCATGGTGGCGGTTGTGGGAGAGGGAGGGCGGAGGGTGTTTGTGGTTGCCTGCAGCAATTGCCTGCAGAGGTTGAAACGTGGACGTGTAACGGGGAGCGCGAGGCTGGATTTTCAGTGGGGCAGCTGTCAACAGCTGGCAGCTTCATGTTGACCTCCACTGTTGACCACCACCACAACGACGGGGAACTCCGTACTCGTACACCACCACCCTCCCCATGGACCCCCCCTTCGACAAGGCCCGCCACCTGCGCTACTGGCAGCGCTGCCTGCGCTCCCTGCTGCCCCAGCAGTACACCGGCACCGACAGCACCCGCATGACGCTCGGCTGCTTCGCCGTCGCCGCCGTCGACCTCCTGTCCTCGGCTGCCGCCGCCGACGACGCCGCCGCCGCCGCCCCCGCCCCCGTGCTCGCGCCCGCCGACCGCGCCCGCCTGCGCGCCTGGGTCCTGGCCTGCCAGCACCCGGCCGGCGGCTTTGCCGGCGGGCCCACGCACGTGCTGCCGCGGGCGGCGTACGAGGGGTTCCTTTTTGCAGAGGACACAGAGGACCCCGGGTGTCGGGCCGGCCACCCCGCCGTCGGCGCCCGCGGCGAGGCCAACCTTGCCGCCACGCTGTTCGCGCTGCAGCTGCTGGCGCTCTTGGCGGACGACGCCGCCGCCGACAACGCCTTTGCCGGCGTCGACCGCGCCGCCGCCCTGCGCTGGCTGCGCCAGCTGCAGCGGCCGGACGGCAGCTTCGGCGAGTACGTGGACGACGTCGTGGACGGGCGGGGCGGGCGGCGGCGTATCATCGGCGGCGGCGCGGACATGCGCTACTGCTACATTGCGGCGATGATCCGGTGGATGCTGGGGGGGGGTGCCGTCGGTGACGAGACCGGCCCCGGCTCCGGCCCCCCTGACATCGACGTCGACGGCCTGGTGCGCTACATCCGCCAGGGCCAGACGTACGACGGCGGCTTTGCGCAGAGCGCCACGCACGAGAGCCATGGTGGGTTCCGGTCTACTCCTCTGCTTTTCTCCTGTGCTCACTCCTCTCCTCCCCCCAGCCGGCTACGCCTTCTGCGCCGTCGCCGCCCTCTCCCTCCTCCAGCGCTCCGCCCCCACCGCCGACAGCATGCTCGCCCGCGGCATCGCCGACCTGCCCGCGCTGCTGCGCTGGCTGAGCGCGCGCTGCTTCCTGTACCGGGGGGCGGCCGACGCGGACGCCGGATTCGACGCCGGCTCCGACGACGACTGGCACGAGAGCCTGACCACCGACGTCACCCCCATCGACCTTCTCCACCCCGACGCCCACCCCGCCCTCGCCTTCAACGGCCGCACCAACAAGCCCGCCGACACCTGCTACACCTGGTGGACCCTCGGCACCATGGCCATCCTCGCGGAGGGCGGGGTGGTCCGCCGCGAGGGAGACGACGACAGCGACAACTCCGGCCCCTGGCCCGCCAGCCGCCGCTTCCTGCTCGACCACACCCAGCACCTGATCGGCGGCTTCGCCAAGACCCCCGGCGACCCGCCCGACATCTACCACGCCTACCTGGGCCTGGCCGCGCTGGCCGTGCACGGCGAGCCGGCGCTGCCGCCCTTCGACGCCGCCGTGTGCGTCAGCGCCGCCGCCGTCGCCCGCATCGAGGCCGCGCGCGCGGGGCTGCTGCGCGCCGGGGGGGCGGCGGCGGCGGCGCGGCAGGCGGCGCTGCTGCAGATGGGGCGGGCGCTGCATCCCGTGGCAGCATGAACCTACGAATCGACGCATGCAGTTCACATCATCATCATGAGATCACGTGAAAGAGAAACGCCATTGCTAGACCCGGCTCTCTCCCTTCCCAAACACCGTTGTTGACATGGTCCTATTTTTGTTCTGCCAACACCGCCCGTACCGCCGACGTCCCTACATCCGCTCGCGCCGCCGCGGCGCGGCCCGGATAATGTCGTCCACCCGGAGGAGCAACTAGAATGTTAGCAGGGATACAAAGAGAACGCAGGCAGTAGGGGACTCACCTCCGCCGCCTCGCTCGCCGACGACACCACCGCGCGCTTCAGCTTGTAGCTCTCAATCACGCCCAGGTCGCGCATGTCGGCCAGCCCGCCGCCCGGCGTGGCCAGGTCGAGCCCGTGCGTGACGTGGCCGTCGTAGAGCGCCTTGCGCAGGCGCGCCACCAGGTCGCCCGAGTCGAGGCCCGCGTTGTCGGCCAGGATGGTCGGCAGCTGGCGCAGCGCGACCGCGAACGCGCCGACCGCCAGCTGCCGCTTGCCCTCGACGCGCGTCGCCGCGCCGTCGACCGCCTTGGCCATGAGCATCTCGGCGCAGCCGCCGCCCAGCGTCGTGCGCGGCTCGCCCACCGTCTGCGACAGCACCGCCAGCGCGTCGTGCAGGCTGCGCTCCGCCTCGTCCAGCAGCTGCTCCGTCGCGCCGCGCAGCACCACCGTGCACGCCTGGCCCGCGCCCACGCCCGAGAACTTGATCAGCGTGTCCTCGCCGATCATCACCTCCTCGATCAGGTCGCAGCGCCCCAGCTTGACCAGCTCCGGGTGGTCAAAGGTCGACGCGATCTCGCCGCCCGTCACCAGCGCCAGCCGCTCGATGCCGTCAAAGTCCGCGTGCTCAATCGACATGATGCCCGCGTCCGCAAACAGCTGCTCCGGCCAGTTGTAGATCAGCTGCCGGTTGATGAAGCAGTTGATCCCGTGCGCCTTGATCTTGTCCACCTTGGCCTTCATCTTCTCGCGCTCCGCCTTCTCCAGCTCCGCCAGCTTGCTCGTCGACCCGACCTTGACGCGCGCCCCAAAGATCTTGACCTTGTCCGTGTCCATCGACGTGTTGGCCACCAGGATCTTGGCCTTCTCCAGCCGCTTCGGCTGGTTCACGCCAATCTTCTTGTCCAGGATGAACCCCTCGTCCAGGTACGACTCGCTCAGCTTGCCGCCCGTCTTCTTGATGATCTGGATGTGGCTCAGGTCCACCGACGCCCCGCGCCGGATCCGCAGGATCGCCGCCGTCGCCAGCTCCGCAAAGTGGTCGCGGTCCTGCGCCAGCACCTTGCTGCTCAGCGTCGTGCGCGCAATCGCCACCAGGTCCTGCCGGAACGCCGCCGGCTGCGCGCTGTGGTCCACCGCCGACTGCTCCAGCGCCGCCAGCGCCGCCTGGCTCGCAATCCGGTAGCCCTCGATGATCGTCTGCGGGTGGATCTTCTTGTCCACCAGCTTCTCCGCCTCGCGCAGCAGCTCCGCCGCCAGCACCGCCACCGACGTCGTGCCGTCGCCCACCTCGTCGTCCTGCACCTTGGAGATGTTGACCAGCACCTTGGCCGCCGCGTTGTCCAGCGCAATCGACTTGAGTATTGTGGCCCCGTCGTTGGTCACCACGATCTCACCGGTCGATCTGTTTGTGCTGTTAGGAGAGTAGAAGCAGGACAGAGACAGGAGAGACCTACGCAGACTGCAGGATCTTGTCCATGCCCTTCGGCCCCAGCGTGCTCTTGACCAGGTCGCCCACCGCGATAGCCCCCACGAATGCAGACAGACGGGCATTCTCGCCCTTCTCCTCGGTCGTGCCCTCCTCGAAAATCTGTGTTGGACTGAAGGAAGCCTGTTCGGTTAGTTGGGGACTTGGGTACGACACATAGGAGGTACTCACCATGCTGAAGTGCAGAGTGTCTGCTGGAGTTGTTCTTGGGGTTGAGCTCAGGTACTCCTACTCTGGCCCGGCTGCTGCTCTAGCTCCCAAAGCAAGGCCGTCCCTTTTTTTTCTTCAGAGAGCCCCTCAGCCGGATTTACGTTGGGCCGGCCCCGCGGCGAGCGACCGCCGCCGCCTGAAGCAGCCGCTGGAGGGGCACAAAAATGGTGGGCCCACAGTAATGGCCGGGAAAAAAAAATAGACATTGTATCGCCAAATCCGTCGTTCACCCTCCCACGATCCCTATTGACGACCCGACGTGTGATACGACTGTGACAGCCATACTCCTGTTTTCCGAACGCAACACACACGCACACCGCCATCATGGCTCCCTCCTTCGACCAGCTGCGCGAGGCCGACCTCGACGACGACGAGTTCGACGAGGATGAGATTGACATTTCGGATCTGCGCGAGAAGTACGAGGTGCGGCTGGAGCAGGGCTTCGACGCCTTTGTCGTCGTCGACGGGCTGCCGGGCGTGACCGAGGAGCAGAAGCCGAAGCTGGTCAAGTTTCTGCTGAAGAAGCTCAACACCGTGGGCCACACCAAGGAGAGCATGGTCGAGATGCCGATGGGCGAGGACGGGGTGTCGATGGGGTAGGTCTGTCTGTCGTCTGTGTGTTTTGGAGCGGTTCTAATTTCCAGCTTCGCCTTTGTCGAGTACTCGTCCGCCGCCGAGGCCGCCGCCGCCATCCGGCAACTGGACGGCGTCGCGCTCGACAAGAAGCACACGATGCGCGTCAACAAGATCACGGACATTGAGCGGTTCGGCGGCGAGGGCCGCATCGACGACGAGTACCACCCCCCGCACATCCCCGAGTTCGAGCCGCGCGACCACCTGCGGTCGTTCCTGGCGGACCCCAGCGGGCGCGGGCGCGACCAGTTTGTCATGTACCGCGGCGACCACGTGGGCGTGTTCTGGAACAACGAGCGCGACACGCAGGAGAACATTGTGGACCGGCCCAACTGGACGGAGAGCTTTGTGCAGTGGTCGCCGCTGGGCACGTTCCTGACGTCGGTGCACGTGCAGGGCGTGCAGCTGTGGGGGGGCCCCGGGTGGGAGCGGCTGGGGCGGTTCCCGCACCCGTTTGTCAACCTGGTGGCGTTCTCGCCGCAGGAGAAGTACCTGGTGACGTGGTCGCAGCGGCCGATTGCGATCCCCGAGGAGGGCCACCCGGCGCTGTCGCTGGACGACCACGGCAAGAACTACGTGATCTGGGACATTGCGACGGGCAAGCCGCTGCGGTCGTTTGCCAACCTGGACGCGCCCGGGCTGGTGGACGACGGGCAGGGCGGCAAGGCGCCGCGCAAGCTGGCGTGGCCGGCGTTCAAGTGGTCGTCGGACGACCGGTACGTGGCGCGGTCGACGCAGGGCGCGTCGATCTCGGTGTACGAGCTGCCGCGCATGAACCTGCTGGACAAGACGACGATCAAGATCGAGGGCGTGATGGACTTTGAGTGGGCGCCGGCGCGGCCGCAGCGCGACGGGGTCAAGACGTACGAGCAGCTGCTGTGCTTCTGGACGCCCGAGATCGGCAGCAACCCGGCCAAGGTCGGGCTGATGAGCATCCCGTCCAAGGAGGTGGTGCGCACGCTCAACCTGTTCAGCGTGACGGACGCCAAGCTGCACTGGCAGTCGGAGGGCGCGTACCTGTGCGTCAAGGTGGACCGGCACAGCAAGTCCAAGAAGTCGCAGGCGACCACGCTGGAGATCTTCCGGGTCAAGGAGAAGGGCGTGCCGGTGGAGGTGCTGGACACGATCAAGGACACGGTGATCAACTTTGCCTGGGAGCCCAAGGGCGACCGGTTCGTGATCATCACGACGACGGAGCCGGTGGGCGCGACGGCGGTGCCGCCCAAGACGTCGGTGTCGTTCTACTGCCCGGAGAAGTCCAAGGGCAGCGCGGTGGGCAACTTCAAGCTGCTGCGCACGCTGGACAAGAAGAACAGCAACGCCATCTACTGGTCGCCCAAGGGCCGGTTCGTGGTGGTGGCGACGGTGGCCAGCCAGCAGAGCTCGGAGCTCGAGTTCTACGACGTCGACTTTGAGGGCGAGAAGCCCGAGGCCGACAAGGACCTGACGGCCAACCTGCAGCTGATGAACACGGCCGACCACTACGGCGTGACGGACGTCGAGTGGGACCCGTCGGGGCGGTACGTGGCGTCGTGGGCGTCCGCGTGGAAGCATAGCGTGAGTTCCTTCTCCTTCCTCCCTTTGTTGCTCTTGTCCTCATCGCTCACCAACAGATGGAAAACGGCTACCACCTGTACGACTTCAAGGGCGAGCTGCTGCGCGAGGAGCACATTGACAAGTTCAAGCAGTGGCAGTGGCGGCCGCGCCCCGCGTCGCTGCTGTCCAAGGAGGAGCAGAAGGCGATCCGCAAGAACCTGCGCGAGTACTCGCGCGTCTTTGAGCAGGAGGACGCCGAGCGCATCGCCGGCGCCGACCAGGAGGTCATCGACCGCCGCCGCGCGCAGCTCAACGAGTGGTACGCCTTCGTCGCGTCCATGCAGGAGGAGCTGGCCGAGGAGCGCGCCGCCCACCAGCTGCCCGACGACCCGGTCGCCGAGCTGCTCAAGGCCAAGACGGCGACGCTGGCGACCAGCACGGCCGAGGAGACGGTCGTCGAGGAGACGGTCGAGGAGGTGCTGGAGGAGTCGGAGGAGATTGTGCAGTAGGCGGGGGCCGGGCAGGGGCAGGGGCGGACGGGCCGCGGACCAGCAAAAGTCGTTTCTGCATTGGTTTTGGTTGCGAGCTGTTTTATGTGACCTGGTCTTTTACTGGAAATGTTTCAATTCGTTCAATTCGTCCAGATGACGCAGATGTGTCCAGAACGTGACCGCCCACGCGTGGTCCTAGCCAGGGAAAGCACGTCGGAATCCTCCAGGACGCTCTCGGTCGCACCTTCCTTTGTCGAGGGATTGCAGCGGAGCATGTGGTTCCGCTGGTCTCGGGTCGTTTGCGTTTGCGTTGACTTCTGTCTTCTATACTTGTTGTTGTCGTCTAACTCTGTCGTCCATCTGTCATCCAGCTCTGTCTCAATCGTTGCTCGGGAACGATCAGTAGACGCATTCTTCACCACGAACGACACGTTGTACTAGCACTCAACGTCACCGTCCAGACGACAACGAGAAATCAACAAAATCAACAGACCCAGACAACGACCATCTTCAACATGCCCTCTCCCCTATGCGTGGCCACGGCCCTGGCCGCCGTCGCCGCTGCCGTCGCCGCCCAGGACGTCGGCGCCGTCCCGACCGCGGCCGCCGGCCACTTCACCGACACGTGCACGCAGGCGGTGCTGCAGGCGACGCGCGCGGGCGGCCCGCTGGTGCTGCTGCGGGCGGAGTGCCTGACGCTGGGCGGCGACCCGGCGGCGGCGGCCGCCTGGCACAGCTCGGCGCTCGACCTGGACCTGTGCATCGGCATCGACTACACGACGGCGGCGCTGGCGTGGTCGTCCTAGTAGGCACACTCTCCTCCTCCATCCCATCTCATACCCTACTCTGACCGACCCCAGCGGCAAATTCTCGACGTACTGCGCGGACTGCCACGTGCAGGCGACGGTGCTGGCGTGCTCGTGCGCGACGCTGAGCGGCGTGCGGCAGCAGTCGACGATCGACCTGGGTGCGTGTGATCAAGTGCGATGAAAATGACCGACGGAGCTTGCGGTGAACAGCACAACTGACCGACACAGACAGCGGCATCAGCAACCGCAACGGGACGCTGGCCTGCCAAGGGGCGGTCGGGACCTAGCCGGAGACAGGGCGACGACGAGGAAGCGGACAGGCACGCAGAGACGAGGATATACAAGGGCATGGTGGCTACAGGACACCAAGGGAGATCGGCTGCGCATATAGCCTGATGTTGGAAGACGGATCTGGTTGTTGGTCATATGTGGACGATACCGTGACGCGATCAGGCAGCACAATGTCGACGGATACCGTTCTTTGAGCCCGTTCTGGTGAATGCTCCGAGACAGTCCTCTGCGCACGGGGCCGAAAAAGGGCCGGAGAGAGACACCGGACGAAGGACTGCCCCTCTGCTCGTTTGCATTCTCTGTCGGTCTGGCCGCAGTGAAAGCGTCTGCAACAGCAAACGGCGCTTCCGTCTATATAAAGCATCAGCGTTTCTCTGACAGACAACCGAGCCAGCACAGCCCAACGACTGCACCATCCATCGCCAACAACGACCATGGACGCCCCTTCGCAGAGCCCGCCGCCGCGCAAGGCCACGCCGCCGAAGAAGCTCATCTCGGACAAGGTCCTGTCGCGGAAGAACCGCAAGCGCAAGGAGCGGCGCCTCCGCCTGCGCCAGCAGCGCGACGCCGCGGCGGCCGCCGCGGTCTCTTTCTCCTACGCCGACACCGTCGACGACGAGGCCACCGACGACGATCTCGCCGTGCAGCCGTAGGACGGCGGCACGGCCGAACCGGACGCGGTGGCCTCGCCCTCGGCGGCGGTGGCGGTGGCGGCCCCCCCCGACCCCGTCGTCCCCGACCCCCCGCTCGACCAGCGCCTCCGCGAGGCCGCCCACAACGCCCGCGTGCTGGCGCGCGAGGCGCGGCAGGCCGGGCCGCGGCCGGGCCTCCACGGCGCGCCGCCCGTCGGGGCGCCGACCGGCTACTGTACGTTTCCTTCTTCGTCTTATCACAGATACGTCCTCCTGCTGACGGCCAGCCCCGCGCACCCGCCCCGGCCGCGGCGACGCGTCGGCCGCCGCCGCCGTCGTCGTCGACCACCGCGGCTCGCCGCAGCCGGTGCCTGCCCCGTCGTCGGCGTCGTCGGCGGCGTCGGACTCCGAGTCCGAGTCCGAGTCCGCGTCGTCGACCACGGCGGCCGGCCGCGACGCCGAGGGCACCAACGCGTTCCTGGCGCGGGTGCGGGCGGCGCGGGCGCGGGCGCGGCCGGCGATGGGAGCAGAGGTGCTGAGCGCCGTGGCGATGGACGCGTGGGCTGACTCTGATAACGGGCCCCCTCCCCCCTCGCCCTCGTCCTCCGCTTCCCCCTCCGCTTCCCCCAACTCCCCCACGGCGGTCACGGCGCCCACGCCCACGGCCGTGCTGCACTACTACCGCACGACGGTGTTCCCGCCGCTGGAGGGCTGAGGCGCGGGCCGGGCCAGGCGAAGACTAGGGCCAGGGCCGCCAGGGCCAGGGCCAGGGCGAACGAACAGATCGAGATGGCGGGATCGAGATGGCGGCCGGGGCGGCGGCGCGCGATTGGCGCAGGCGGCAGGCAGCAGCCGTGTGTGGTAGCATTTGCGGCGTGCGCCTCGCAGCCCCGCACTTGGGTTGGACGACGTCGTCTACTCGGATCTCTTTTCTTTCCTTTCACCAGCACGCATGGGCAGACAATAAACATTGTGAACAGAGGGTACGAGCAGAAAGCAAGAAACAGAACGAGAAAACGCAAGAACGAAGAGAGAGAAGAAGAAAGAAGAAACAGGACAAGAAAAAAAAAAGAAAATCCAAACCCGCCATCGCGTCTATGCGCACAAAGAGGGACCAAAGCACAGGCAATCTACCCAGTCTATCCTCCTGGTTCTTGGTCTGTCCCCGTTTTCCTTTCCCTTCTCTCTCTCTCGTCGCGGCCTTTGCTAACGGCAGGCTCCTTGTTGGGGGGAGGCAGCGGCGCCCATCCTACTGGGCCGCCGGCTGCAGACGCATCGGCTGCGTGCCCAGGCCGTTGTGATTGCGGAAAAAGAGCACGCTGCGGCCCTTCTCGCTGGCCTCGGCGCTGGGCTCGACCCACTGGCACATGCGCGCGCTGTTGTACATGGCGCGGATGAAGCCCAGCGGCCCGCCGCGCACGTCGGCGCGGTAGTGGCGGCCCATGATGGGCTTGATGGCCTCGGTGGCCTCGTCGGCGTGGTAGAAGGGGATCGTGCTGACATAGTGGTGCAGCACGTGCGTCTCGATGATGCCGTGCAGCAGGTGGCGGCCCATGAAGCCAAACTCGCGGTCGATCGTGGCCGCGGCGCCGCGCACAAAGTTCCACTCGGCCGGCGTGTAGTGCGGCAGCGACGGGTCCGTGTGCTGCAGGTACGTGATGGCCACCAGCCAGTGGTTGACCCACAGGTACGGCAGCCCGTACCACAGCGCCAGGTTGCCCCAGCCGTACGTGCGGCCGACGGCGACCAGCACGGCGGCGGCCAGCGCGATGCCGACGTCGCTCAGCACGATCAGCGACGCCTCGCGGTTGTCGTACAGCGGGCTGTTGGGGTTGAAGTGGTTGACGCCGGTCCACAGCCCGTTGCGCTTGCCCTTGCCGCGGCCCTCGCGCTGGCGCTCGTGGTAGTTGTGGCCGGTGATGTTGGTCAGCAGGTAGTTGGGCCAGCCGACCAGCTGCTGCAGGAACAGGTTCGTCAGCGTGTACAGCGGCGTCTCCTCCGTCAGCTCGGCCAGCTCGTGCGCCATCTTGCCCAGGCGCGTGGCGTGCTCCTCGCGCGTGCGCGGCAGAAACACCATGTCGCGCTCCATGTTGCCGGTGCTCTTGTGGTGGCGGCTGTGCGAGAAGCGCCAGCTGAAGTACGGCACCAGCAGCGACGAGTGCAGCACCCAGCCGACCGCGTCGTTGAACGGCTGCGACGGCGAGAAGGCGCCGTGGCCGCACTCGTGCGCCAGCACCCACAGCCCGGTGCCGAACAGGCCCTGCAGGAAGCTGTACAGGCCCCAGAGCGCGCCGCGCGCCAGCGCCGACGGCACGTGGGCGGGCGTGTTGTACGTGTGGAAGACGGCAAACGTCACGCCCAGGTACACCACGTCGCGCAGCACATAGGCCATGCCGCGGGCGCCCGACCGCTCGAAGCAGTGGCTGGGGATGGCGTCGCGGATGTCCTTGATGGTGAAGTCGGGCACCTGGAACTCGTTGCCGTAGGTGTCCAGGAGCTTGCCATAGGGGTTCTCGGTGTTGTCCGCCTTCTCGGTCTTGTCCGTCTTGTCCGTCTTCAGCTCGTCCATCGACGACAGCGACGACAGCGACGTCGACGACGCCGAGTGGCGCGGCGAGTCCACGGGCGACTGGGCGGCCGTCGACGGCACGGAGGCGTCCGAGTCCGTGGTGGCGGCCGTCTTGGTGCGGCGCAGGGCCGGATGCTCAACAGGAGCCGTGGCGGTGGAAGCCATGATGGGAGGGATGAGGGGGGGGGGGAGGATGAGATGGGAGAGATGGGAGAGGGATCAGACGAGACGACGAGACGACGACGACGAGAGACGACGAAACGACGAGACGACGGGGAGAGAGAGAGAGACAAGAGGGATGAAGAAAAGACGACAGCAAGGAGAGGAAGAACAAGGGAGGGAGGGGGAGGGGAACGGAGCCGGCCAAGGAAGAAATAGGAGAGAAAAGGAGGACCAGAAAAGCGAGTGGCGGTGGGTAGGCGTGGGCGGTGGCCGCAAGGCGGTGGGCGGTCTTAGTCTAGGGACGGGTACGGCACGGGGGCTACGAGGGGTGGTGGGCAGACACTCGTGCGGTCAGGGTTTTCGTTCTACGGATAGGGAGTTCTTCCTCGGAAGACGTATTCCTTTGGTCCTGGCTGCAGAGAAAGTGTTGGCGGTCGTTGGCTCCTGCCGTTTCCAACAGCAAAATGGCACATGTGAAAACTCTCCGTATTCGTACCTGTTTGTTACAGACTGTGGAGACCCCAAAAAATAAAAAAAAGGGCCAACAATCGCCAAACTCAAAGTTTAATCCTCGTACTGTGTGCGGCGGCGATAGGGTTGGCCATGACGCCTGCACCAGCAGCCGATGTCATACTCGTAAGTCCGTGTAATAGTGCAGAAGAACTCCCTCCGGTCCTGCCCGCCAGCGCGCGGCGGTGTGTAAGATACTGTACTCCGTACGGAGTACGGAGTAAGATCCTAACGCCACCCACCCTCCCTGGGAATAGCCGAGCACAGTCGCTCCTTCTTCTCTGCTCCGTATTAGGCGGTCGCCGCCAGGGGCAGTTGGGCGCCGCTCTAGACGGCCCGCTTTTCTTTTTCGTTGGGGTGGCCCTCTGCCGTTTTTTTGTTGAGGAAGGGGCCGCCACGCTGCTGGCCGAGCACTGTGCGACGGCGGGGAAGGGGCGATGCACCGGGTCTCCTCCGTACTTTAATATTTTTTTCTACGGATGCGCATCATTCCGCGGGCAAATACGAATAGGGCAAATCACGAAAAACACCCTCAGCAGGCTGCACAATACGGAGTACTGGGAGCCCTCCTACCAACAGCCCGTAGGCGGCAGACGCAAGAATGCACCCCGATTTCGTGGCAGGCCCGGTGGAGACTTTGCACAATCGCTTCCCTTGGCGATCCTTTTGGTGCTCAGTCACAGCAAGAGACTGCCGCGGAAGATAACAGAAAATGGCATGTGAATATGCTGCACCACCGATAACGCCAGCCAGCCAAGAAACGGGTGAAAAAACGTAAATCAAGATTGATCCAAGCAGACAAGTATGCAGGAGCCTCCATCCCGGCAGACAAAGTAGTACAAAAATATCCCAAAAAATAGCCGTGTCCGTGGGGACCGGGCAGCGAAGAGAACAAGGGGGCAGCCCGTGGAGGCCGCCGTGGTGTACAGACACCGCGAAGAGAAAAAGGTCGTGGACGAACGTGATCCGTGTAAAAGTCGTGGTCGTGGCCGGGCGGCGTCGCGGCCCTCCGCTAGGCCGACGGCGGCGGCGCCGGCGGCGCCTTGCCCACCTCGCGCACCAGCTGCATCCAGCGGTCCTCCTCGCCCTGCTGCGCGACCACGCGCTGCGGCCGTGCCGTGCCGGCGCCGTCGGCGTCGCCGCCGTCGAGCACGGCGCGCACGGCCGCCGTGGTCTGCGCGCCCAGCAGCGCCGCCTCGTGGTCGACCAGCAGCGCGACGCCGGCGCGCACCAGCACGGCGTCGCCCTCGAACACGTACACGTCCCACAGCCGCATCGCCTGGTCGAGCGCCAGGCAGCCGGTGAAGAGCGACGTGAAGACGCCCGCCAGGTACGCGTCCGGCGCCGGGTCGGGGTCCGCCAGCCCCGTCGTCAGGTGCGCGTGCAGCCCCGGCGCCGCCGTCGCCAGCGTCTGCAGCAGCAGGTTGTACGCCGACGCCTTGGCGCCCGCGTCGCCCGCGTAGAAGCTCAGCGGCAGCGGCCGGTTCAGGATGTTGGCCAGCGCCACAAACGCCGACGCCGGGCCCGGCAGGTTCAGCAGCAGCATCGCCGCGATCGCGTGGCAGCCCGACACGTAGCCGATGTCGCTGCGGTACAGCGCGTACGCCATCAGCACGTCCATCAGCCCCTGGTGCAGCGGCGCGCCCGCCTGGAAGATCTTGAGCTCGCGCCACGTGCGCTGCTCCACGTCCGCGCGGATCGCCGCGAAACACGCCGCGTGCGGCTCGTCGCCCGCCGCCGCCGTGCCCCCCGCCGCCGCCGCCGCTGTGCGTGCCTCCACCGCGCGCGCCCGCCCCAGCGCCGCCGCGAACGACGCCTCTGTCAGACCCAGCTCGTTGCCGATTGCCCGCGCCCACACCGCGCCGCGGCTGCGCGGCGCAATCCCGCGCCACCACAGGTCGCGCGTGCGCCGCTCGCGCACGGCCTCGGTCCAGCGCGGCAAAATGTCCTGCTCCCAGATCTGCATCACCGAGCTGGCCGCCGTGTCGCGGCAGTCCGACCGCGCCTTCTTGTTGGCCTCGCGCCGCCGCTCCGCCTCCATGCTGCACGCCATCATCTTCTGGTACTGCTTCAGGTGCCGCCGCTCCTCGGCCGGGTCCTTGGGCGGCAGCCACGACGGCCGCGTCCGCGACAGCACCGCCTCCTTCTCCTTCGACACCGGCAGCGGGTCCACCATGATGTCGTTGCGCCGCAGCGGCGGCAGCTCCGGCAGCGCCGACTTGTGCCGCGGCTTCGCCTGCCCCGGCTCTGTCGCCACCCGCCGCCGCACGTTGGGCAGCGACGCCCGCAGCTGCGCCTTGAGCTGCTGCTCGTCCGCGTGCTCCTCCAGCTTCTCCGTCAGGTCCTTGGCCTCCAGGCTCAGGCTCGACAGCGCCGCCGTCCAGCTGCGCGCCCGCAGCTTCACCGGGTTGGCGGCCGCATCGCCGCCGCTGCTGCTGCTGCTGTCGTGCTCCGCCGCCTTCCACGCCGGCGACCGCAGCGAGCCCTGCGCCGCCGCCACCGGCGGCGTGCCGTTCCCGACACTCTTGGTCTTGTCCCGGGGCGAGCGGTGCTGCGACGACGACGACGCCGACTTGATCGACGCCGGCGGGCTGGTCGACCGCGACCGCTCCGACGGCGGCCGCGGCGAGATGGGCACGTTGTCCAGGATCAGCCCGTCCGGGATGTCGTCGCCCACGTCCTCGTCGCACTCCAGCTCCAGCTGCAGCGCCGTCTTGCGCTCCACCGTCGACTGCCAGCTGCCGCGCCGCGGCTTGACCACCACCGCCGGGTTCTTCAGCCCGTGCGGCACGTTGACCGCCAGCCCCAAGCCGCCCGGGCTGCCCGGGCTGGGGCTGCGCGGCCGGAACGTCGTCAGCGACGACATGGACCGCTTCGACAGCAGGCCGCCGCGCTTCGGCGGCAGCGCGTCCGGCGTCAGCGCGCTCGTGCTGGTGCTGCGCACGTTGGCGGGCCGGCCATGGCCCTGCGTGTGCGTGTGCGTGTGCAGCGCCGGGTACGGCGGGCGCGCCTGCGACAGCACATCGCGGCTGTGCGGGCGGGTGCGGGCCAGCTCGCGGGAGGCGACGACGTGCGGGGCCTTCTGCTGCAGCAGCGACGCGGCGCGCAGGTCGGCGGGGAAGGAGGGCGAGAAGCGGTTGGGCAGGGTCTTGATCTCGGCGCCGCGGTCGTAGTGCGGGGCGGCGGCGGCGACGTCGTCGTCGAGGCCAATGTCTTCAAAGTGGTTGACGTCGGACAGGACGCTGTTGTCGTCGGAGCTGATGGAGTGGAAGGAGGACGATTTCGAGGATTTGGACGTGGTCATGCCGGGCGGTGATTCGGGACTGTGGTGCACGGCAGCGCCGGCAGCTGGTTGGGCGTAGACCATCATCGTGCGGGCATGACGGACGTCGACTGGCTCACGGGAGGTGTTGTGCAAGGCTTGCGTCGACGAGACCGACTGGTTCGTGAGACTCTCGGCCTATGGGAGGCGGCCGTGGCGTTCGTGAGACACGCGTGCAACGGGCACAGGCAGGAATGGGCGTGGTCGTGTCTGGGTGTCTCGGCAAAGGAGGGATAGGGCTGGGGTTGCACACGAACGGTAGGCAATGTGCAATGGGGATCGTTGTTGCGTCCAACAGGCACGGCAGGGCGAGTCCGGAACGGCTGGAATGCTGGGCACGCAAGGGCGGCGTGTGGGAGGCGTGTCGGGACAAGCAACACGACGGATGGCGCGGGGGACAGGCGATCGGCAGGACAGACGCGCAGGAACAAGCCGCAGCCCCGAACGCCCAATCTGAAACGAACGTGCTCGTGATGCTCGGTCGGTCCGGGATGGCTGGGAGGACGGCCCAGGATCAAGGAGTGGCTGGGCGAAGGCTGTGCAACGAGCGAAGGAAGAAACGAAGGAAGAAACGACAGAAAAGGCACAGCAAAGGCCGGATCGAGCGCGAAGAGTAACCGACAAAAAAAAACAACAAAGGGTGGATGAGGTCAGGGAAAGAAAGTACCTGATCGAGGATCGGGCGCCCGGAAAACCAGCTGGGAAATTGGGGGATCGCTGAAGCGGAAAAGGGGGCAATCTGACGCGTTTCTGCTTGGGCCGTCTTCAGCTTGCCAGGCCCGGGCGATAAAGGACGAGCGACTAACCGTGTTTGGGATTTTGTGGCCCTCTTTGTCTCCATACACTTCCTCATGCCGTTAGCGTGTGGCGTATTTTTAGACTAAGAAATCAATTTCTTCGCTTTAGTCAGCGGTCACATGACCGTATCGAGATCCTCTCCGGCGACGGCACGGTCTCGACCTCTCGGAGACCGACGAGGACGGGCACGGCACGGCAGACATGCTTTACTGACTGCGCGGAGCGAGTGTGTTGTCGAAGGATGCATCGTGGGACTGTTCTCCCATCCGATGCTGCCCTCGTGTCGTACGTAGGACACGCGGCGTCTCTTCCAGCGGCTAAAGCTCTGTGTATTCTCTGGTTTTCTTCTTTCTTTCGGGGTTTATGTGAACGATGCAGTATCAATGAAGCAGGGTGTTGAGGTAAGGTTGTTTCACAACGAGCCTTACGAGCACAGATGGGAGTGCCAAGCAATCGAGTGCCAAGCAAGATCTGCCATCACATCGCCCAGGCAGCCACTCAGAAGAGACGAGAATGTCAACCCTGGGAGAAACACGTCACTTGTATCGTGGGCATCGTGCAGGCATCTCCTTGAGTGGATGGGCTGGAGCTAAACTGCTTTTACGAGTTCTCATTGTACGTACTCCGTAGGAGTAGAATAAAAATAAAAATAAATGAAAGAAAAACACAGGAAAATACGAAGCAGTTTAAACATGCAAATATAATCCGTACTCCGTAACTCAACCACACAGAACTGTAGCAATTCTAGTCTTCAAGGCAACCAATAACAAGTCTGGCTTTGCCCTTGTCGGCAGCATCGGCTGTGCATCTGTGTGCCCGGTGCCGTGTGCCCGGTGCTGTGTGCCCGACCGGCTCGACCAGAATCCGTTCACAATCTACCAGCGCATGGCTTGCTTCTTTATTTGACCCCATGGATTGGTGTTTTGTCTATGCCTTTACTCGTACAGTACCCTGCCTCCCGCGCATCTCTCGTCGCCGCCTATACCCGTCCCTTTCGCTTGTCGATCTGCAGATGTTAGCAACCGTCCCGATCCGTGCCGCCGCCGCACGCCGCCGCACACAAACCTACCCAGAGCTTCTTGCAGTCGCGGTACGCCCTAGACAGCATTAGCAGAGTACAGACACCCCTGGAAAAACCCCACCCCTCGCCACGCACTGGAAGTAGTCCTGGCACAGCGACCGGTCGCCGCCGTTGCGGTGCAGGCAGCGGATGCTCTTGTTGGCCGTCTCCTGGCACGGGTCGAGGAACTCGCTCTTGGCCTTGCTGGGGGGGAAGGGTTAGCCGGAGCGGGAGCCTGTGCAGTCAGAATCTGTTGGTCGACCTACGTCTCGAACTTCTGCCGGACCTTGGGCGTCCACGGCGTGGCGCCGCCGTCGTCCTTGGGCGCGTCCGCTCCCGACATGGCCCGTCGCCCGTAGCGTGTCTGTGTATGGCAGGGGGCTCCGCGTGGCTCGTCGGCGTGCGCTGTTGTCGGTCCGTTGCGCAGTGTTTTGCTTGTGGTCTGTGGTCGGAGGGACCGGTTGGAGGCGGAACTAAGTGCCGTAAAAGTCACGTGCACCGCGTTCGTCTTTGCTTCCTTTCTGTTCTTCTCATTTCTCATGCTCTTCTCTTCTGTCTCTCTCGTTCTCAACTATTATTTTCCTCAAAGGAGAGCTCCTAAATAAACAGAACTGCTGCCTGTAGATGTGCAAAACGGTGCGAAAAAGCATCGTCGTAACGAACTGGATATACAAACATTCAAAACACTGGCCTCGCTCACATGGCCTGTCCTCACGCTGTGTGTCCCGCGCTTTCTGCTCCGTTCGTGCTCGCACTCCCTGCTCCGTTCGTGCTCGCGCTTCCTGCTCCATTCGCACTCGCACTTCCTGCGCCGTTCGCACTCCCGCTCCCCGCGCCCTTGTGCCCGGCCAGCTCCTTGAGCCGCCGCGGGTCCTCCAGCAGCGCCCAGGCGCGCTCCTTCTTGGTCTCGTGGCGCGCCGCATTGTCGCCGTCGTCGTCGTCGTCGTGGCGCCCGAGCGAGCTGAGCCGGCTCTCGTCGTCGGAGCTGAAGGAGCTGGCGGTGGGGCTGCGGTTGAGCACCATGCGCACGCCGGCGCCCTCGCGCTTCTTGGTCTCGGCCTGGGCGGCCTTCATGGCCTGCAGGTCCTCGTCCTCCCAGTGGCGGGCGACGATGCCGAGCCCCGGCAGGTTGCGCGCCAGAAAGGCCTGCAGGTGCGGCAGCTGCGCCTTGTCCGGGCGGTACGTGCCGGAGCCGTTGTCGATGATCAGCTGGTACAGGCTGGGCGTGGGCGGCGGCGGGGACGCGGGCGGGCCGCCGGGCAGGGGCTGGGCGGGGTGCGTGGGCACGGCGGCGGGGTCGGTGTCCGGGTCGGCGGCGGCGTCCGGGGCGGCGTGGTCCGGCGACGCGGCGTCGGCGCCGCCCGCCACGGGCCGGGCCAGGCGGCGGATGAAGAACTCGCCCGAGTAGGCAATGTAGGTGGCGACGTCGGCGTGCATGGAGTGCTTGGACAGCATGTCGATGCCAAACTCCTTGCCGGTCTCGGTGAAGCGCAGCAGCCCGTCGAGCAGCAGCACGTACGTGAACAGGCGGCCGCCCTCGTCGAAGTGGGCGAGGCGCAGGAACTGCAGGGCGGCGGCCTCGGAGCAGGGCGCAAAGGCGCCGTACTCGGTGCTGCGGCTGTAGTTGTAGACGCGGTTGTGCTGCTTGTGCAGGGCCAGGTGCAGCAGGCGGCCGCGCAGGCCGTGGCCGGTGAACATGCGGCCGATCAGCGGGCGGAACTCGACGTAGCGGTGGTACAGCTGGGGCGGGACGGGCCCCTGCAGCTGGATCTCGTTGGCCTGGAAGTCGTACTTTTTCGTGCGGCGGTCGCTGCTGGCGCGGCCGGCCGCGTCGGCGTCGGCGCCGGCGCCGGCGTGGGCGTTGGCGTCGGCGCTTTCGTCCTTGTTCACGCGCGTGTGCGTCAGCCGCCCGATCATGGGCGAGAAGTGGCGCACCCAGGTCGTCGGCCCCAGCGTGTACATGCGGCCGCCCGGCGCGTCGCTGCGGCCCAGCACGCGCACGCTCAGCGTCAGCGTCGGCGCGTCGTACGCGCCGCCGTGCAGCAGCGCGGCGGCCGCCTTGAGCAGGTACGCGCGCTTGCTGCCCATGCGCTTGCGCACGGGCAGCTCGGCGTGGTCCAGCCCCGGCCAGTCGCCGCCCAGCCGCGCGACCTCGACCGTCACGTTGCCCAGGCGGTCGTCGTTGTCGGCCGCGTCCTCGTCGTACAGGCGGCACTTGAGGCGGAACCCCGACGCCGGCACGTGGGCCACGACCCAGTCCTCGTCCCACACCGGCGCCGTCGACCCGTGCACCGTGCGCGTGCGGTGCACCATGGCCGGGTCCTCCTTGTGGCGCGTGGGCAGGTCCGCCGTCAGCGTCGCCGTCAGGTACGGGTCGGACGACGACACGGCCAGGTCGGCCACGGGCAGGTTGGCCGCGCGGTGGAACGTGAAGCGCACCGTGTAGCCGGGCTCGCGCTGCGGCAGCGGCGTCGCGTCGTAGCCGCCGGGCGGCTGCTTGGCCTTGTCGTGCAGGCGGTCCTTGGTGTCGGCGAGCTTGGTCTTCTCGAGCAGGTGGTCCGTCTTGTCGGCGATCTTGTCCTTGAGGCCGGCGGCGGCGGCGCCGGCCGCCTCGTCGCCCGGATGATCGGCCATGGTGGGAGCGGGCGGTGCTTTCACCAAGCGGATAGGCCCGGCGCGGTTGCACACAGGTCAATGCCAAGCACGGGTCGAGGGGGTGCGCCAATCAAGGTTGATCTTGGCTGACGGAAGAGACGGCGGAAATCTCGATGGCGTTCGCTGCCTGATTCGACAGGTTGCGCGGGCAACGCGGCGAAAAAGGCAGCGGCGATGGGCCTAGCGTGACGTCACCACTTGCGCGGCCTGCCTCGTGGGAGGCCTGAAAGAACAGGCTCATTTTGTATTGTTGTCTCATTCTGTACGAGTATTTGGTGTATCCTGTAGACTGTTCTTGTGTGTATTCTGTGTTGTGTTCCGCGTTCCTGTTCCTGTTGTGTTCTTTCGTCCTTTCCAGACGCCGAGGCGCCGTCGACTCGTCTCGGCCCTGGCCGCATTCCTAGCCAAAGGGGGATAGTGACGAACAAAGAAAGAGAAAGAAGGAAAAAAAAAAGAATAAAAAAACAGAATAAAAAAACAGAAAAAAAAAAAGAAAAAAAAGAAAAAAAAAAGAAACACAAGAAAACAGATCCAACCACTCCTCGCACGCCATCCCCTCTGACAAGGACGCGCGTATGACCACCAGAAACGCGAGGGGCCGCCCGCCTCCTGCGCCGGAAGAGCCCCTTCCGACCCCCCCGAGACACAAGCCGCGGCAGCCCCCCGCCCCGCCAGGATCGCCTCGATCGCCGCCGGCCGCCCAGCAAACGGAAAATCCGGGCGGGCGCCCCCTGCTCAAACGCGCTGTGTGCCGGAGCGCCGTTTCAGCCCTGCTGCGCGGCGCGGCCGCCCGCTGTCGAGACAGCTGCCATCCGGTTCTGGACGTCTGGGCCCTGGCCCGGGGGGCGGTCGTGGCACTGCCCGTGTCTGGGCCGGTCTGGGGGAGCGGCTGGGGGCGTGTTCGTCTGATGCATATATGGCGACGGTGCCGGCACGTTGACTTTTTCCTTTTTCCTTTTTGCTCTTCTCTTTTCATTCCATCTCCTTCTCGTGGGTTGTTTTGCATTGATTCTTTTCTGCTTGTGGCTGGACCACGTTTTTTGTCTTATACGTTCTATATTCTTATATATATCTTCTTCGTTTCTCTTCTCTTCTCTTTGTCTCTTATCTCTCTCTCTTCTCTTCCCTCTTCTTCCCTCTTGATACCCCCTTTACTCCCTTCCCCCTCTTCTACCCTCACCATGCGCTTCCTCTCCATCCTCGCCCTGGCCGCCTCGGCCTCCGCCCTGGCCATCGGCCCTCGCCACAAGCACCACCACGGCAACGCCAACGCCAACACCGCCGCCGCCAACGCCACCGTCGCTGCCCGTGACACAGGGGTGGACGCCGCCGCCCTGGCCGCCGTCGCCGGCCGTGCCGCCGACGTGGCCGTTGTGGATGTTGTGGACGTCGCCGCCCGCGACGTCGAGGCCGCCGCCGACGCCGTCGTCGCCCGTGACGCCGAGGACGTCGCCGCCGTCACCGCCCGCGACGCCCAGGCCGATCCCGCCCTCGCCGCCTTCCTCGAGGCCCGCCACAAGGGCGGCCACAACAAGCACAAGGGCGCTGCCGCCAACGCCACCACGGCGGCGGCCGCCGTCGCCGCCGCCGCCAACGGCACCAACGTGGCCGCCGCCACCAACACCACCACCACCACCAAGAAGCACCACGGCAACAAGGCCAACAGAGACGTCGCCGCCGGCAGCGCCGACCTCACGGAGACCCTGCTGCCGCTGGACGCCTAGGGGCGCACACCACGGCACACCCACGGCGGGCACACGGCCGGCGCCGCACGGGCGTCGCAGCGGGCTCTCTCTCTCCTTTTTCTCGGTTTGCCGCCGTTTGACACGGCGGCCGGCGTTGGGGGCGTTGGGGCGCGCGAGGGCCGGCTCCTCGGGAACAGGCCTCCTGGGGCGCGGATGTGGATAGGAATACAAGACTGTACGATTGCTACGCTGTAACAGGACAAAGTGACAAAGTGAAGAGATGTCTACGCTCTTGTGAAGACGAATAAGAAAGTAAAAAGATTTCTATAAGTATGGGACAAGAAGGGAAAAAAAGGCTCCAGAGGAGCAGGAGAAGTAAAAGGCCTCCGTAGAGAAAGAAGAAAAGGCGTAAAGGTAAAGACTGTCATGAAAGCCCGCAGCGGCCAGGCGCGACTCTGGGGGAAAAAGGGGTATATATAGCGTCACTCTCCAAGATCCAAAATGCATGCACACCTAGAACAGCAGGTAGCCGACGGCCCACGCGCCGGCGACTGCGCCCAGCGATGCCGGGGCCAGGGCGCCCGCGGCGGCGGAGGCGACGGCGGAAGGGGTGGTGCTGGCGGTGGTGGTGCTGCTGGTGGTGGCACTGGTGCTGGTACTGCTTGTGGAGGAGGTCGACGGGGCCGTGCTGGACGCGGCCGCTGTGAGCAGGCGCGTGGTGCTGGTCTTGGTGGCGGCGGCGGTGCTGGTGCGCGTGACGCGGGAGAAGGTGGTCGGCGCCGTGGTCGCGGTGGAGGTCGCGGCGGTCGTCGACGAGGTCGTCGACGTGGTCGACGTGCTGCTGCTGCTGCTTGTGGTCGGCGCCACGGTCGACGACGTCGCCAGCGTGGTCGGCTGGGAGGTGGTCGCGGGCGCAGAGGTGGCCGCCGCCGCCGCTGCCGCGGCCCCGGACGTCACGAAGATGCCCGGGGAGACGGGGGTGGACGTGGAGGCCGCGGCGGACGTGGTGGTGGACGTGGTGGTCGGCGGCGGCGGCGGCGCCGCCGTCGTGGACGTCGTGGGCGCAGCAGCAGTCGTGGTGGGTGCCTCCGTGCTGGTGGTGGTGGTGTCGGCGCTGCCAGAGCTGCCAGAGCTGCCACTGTCACTGCTCTCCCCGCTGCTGCTGCTCTCGCCGTTGCTCTCGCTGCCGCTGCTGCCGCTGCTCGCGCTGTCCTCCTCCTCCCCGCCGCTGGCCGCCAGCGCCACGCTCGCCGCCACCTCGTCGCCCGTCGCGCTGTCCACGCACTTGCCGGTCGGGTACTCGATGTTGTACACGGGCGCGCCCGTCAGCGTCGTCGTCAGCCCCAGCGTGTGCGGGCAGCTCGGCTGGTTGCTGGTCGCCAGGTCCAGCGAGCACGTCTCGTCGAAGCCGAGCGCGCACAGCGGGTCGGCAATGTTGTACAGCACGTGGTTCTGGGCCACCCAGCTGCCGGACTCCTCCAGACACGCCGCCACGAAGCCCATGCTGTTGGACGCGCTCAGCGGCAGCTTGTGGCCGTCCGTGTACAGCAGGTCCGCACACTCGGACGCATCCACGTCCTCGTACTCCATCGCCACGCCGCCGCCCGCAATCGGGTCCACGGTCGCCGACGACCCCGTCTGCAGGTAGTTCCACGCGTCGTAGCTGATGTCGTGCGCGCCGCCCGACTGGTCCACGCGCAGCAGGTGCACCGACCGGCCGCCGTACGTCAGCTTGACGCAGATGTTGGTGCAGTCCACCGACCCCGGCCAGTACGCCACGCGGTTCGTGTTGATCTTGCAGCCCAGCACGCCCACCGACGACGAGTAGCTGTCGTGAGGGGTGCAGGACACGCTGGTCGCGGCCGCGCGCGCGGCCAGGCCGGCCAGGAGGGCAATGCTGGAGCGCATGGTGTGTGTTGTTGTTGTTGTTGTTGTTGTTGTTGCCGTAGAGGCTGAAGTTTCTGGTAAGATATAGGATGCTGAAGAGCAAGTCTCTCTAGAGTCTGATGTCTAGATGGTCTGAAGCGTAGTCCTGGACGTCGGTCCGTAGGTGCTCTGCACACTGAAGAAGAGGGAAAGCCTGTCAAGGCAAAGAAGACAGTTGGTAGAAGGAGTGGCCTGCCACGAGACTGCGGCGATGAGAGAAAAAGAAAAAAGGAAAGATAAAGAGAGTGTTCCTACACGCCCGGTCGTCAATGTCGATGCAGGAAGAGAGTTTCGAGCCGACCACCCCCGTTGCCGGGAGGCCCTCTTCTTTTAAAGTGTGCGTGCCAGCGTGCCAGCGAGCCAGCTGCCTGGGCGGGCCGCGGTGGAGCGGCCCCGTTCGAGCGTCTTTTTTTCCCCTTTGTGTCCTGGCCCGGTGCGGAGCAGGCCCCGTCCGACAAGATCCTGAGTTGCTTTTGTTTCTCCCTTTCGCCATTTCTGTTACGAGACCCTTTGGGCGCCCCGCCAATCAGCCGCCGCCGCCGGACAAACAGCGGGTCCACACCCACCCTGCTGTTCCGGGCCTGCGTTAGCGCGCCGTTTTGTGCCTGACGCTAGCTCGCCCGCTCCACTGTGGATGCATGGGGCCACAGGGGGCAAAGGCGCAAGCCCGGCAAACTCTTCTGGGGTGCTGGCACAAACACCAGCAAACTCTTCCCCCCCCGGATGGACGTTCTCGGCACGCTAATCGGCCGATGGCGGCCTCGAGGGTCGCACCCGTCTTTGTCCTTAGGGGGAGGCAACGTCGAATCCGTGCTGGAGACGGTCTGCAGAAAGACGCACAAAGAAGTACAAAGAAGACGTTCAAAGAAAAGTACAAAGAAGAGTCTGGACCGGCAGTCTGGGCCCTTCGAAATTTCAACCGAGACCGGAGTTCTGCGTCTTTTCACAAGGCGTTCTTTCATGAGTAACAGAAAAAAAGATTCTTTAGGTATGGAGTACTCCGTACTCGTACTCGTCGCTAGTCAAAGAACGTCTCCAGACCTTCACTGGTTCGCCACGCCCGGCGCCGCGGCCGCCAGAAGCGCCGGAAAGTTGGGCGTGCCCAGGCCCGTCGCCGGGTCCCAACCCTGCGTGGCATTCCACTTGGCCGGGTGGGCAAAGTACGTGGTGTTCTTGCAGCCGATGCCTGCGCCGTGCGTCACGTCGTGGAACGACGCCGTCTGGTTGTACAGCCAGGGGTTCAGGAAGCCCAGCGGCGCCTGGCCCTGCGTGCGCCGTGCCGCGTTCAGCAGCGCCACCACGCCCGCAAACACCGGCGACGACGCACTCGTGCCCGCCAGGCTCGCCGTCGAGCCCTTGTCAATCACCACAAACTTCTCGCCCACGGCTGCCACGTCGGGGAAGCCGCGGTTGGACGCGTTGTAAAAGTCCGCGTACGTGTCGCCGATCTTCTCCAGGTACGTGCCCACGGCCGTCTCCTGCCACGCCGGCCGCGCGTGCAGCGTGCTGAAGCCGCCCGAGCTGAACGTGCTCGCCGACTCGATCGACGAGTAGCCCGTCGCGCCCACAGCCGTCACGTAGGGGCAGCCCGCCGGGAACGACGGCTGGAAGTACGGCTTGTTGTCGCTGGTGCGCACGCACGTGTCGCCCGGGCCCGAGTCGCCCGAGCTGAACAGCACGCTGACGCCGCGGCCGCCCAGCTGCATGAACATGTTGCAGATCTTCAGCGCGTACTCGGGCGGCACCGACTGCTCCTCCTCGCCGTATGACGTGCTCAGGGTCTGCGGCAGCTCCGAATCCTTCAGGCCGAGGATGTAGGTGAGGAACTCCAGATAGGGCTCGTTGCTGCCCGGTGGCGGCTGGTCCGGCGTCTCCACGTACGGCCTTTTCTGTTAGTACGATCAGAGTATACGGCACAATAGGTGTTGAACGTACCCTCTGCCGCCCGTGCTGTACTCGACAATGGGGATCGGGTGGCTGACGCCAAGGATGTACTGGAGATCCAGGTTGGCCTCGCCTGGTTTGTTAGATTCTTTTTTCAGTTCAAGATCCAGACAGATCCAGACATACCGCTGTCCGAGTCCGAGTCCTGGTCGTTTTTGCCCTTGTTAATCAGAGACACGGAAAAGTTCTGGCTCTTGGCAGCCGGGACGTATTGCTCGGTGAACTTGGACAGGTCGCTGTAGCGAGCGTACTCCTCCAGGTAGGACGCGAACCCCACCAGGTTCCTGGCCGGCTTGGTGACGGTGTACTGGATGTCGTACAGCTCCTTGAGGCAGGCGGGCGTGATGGCGTCGCTGCACGAGGACCCGGGCGAGGCCGGGTCGGCGGCGCCGGCCGCCAGGCTGGTCCGCTGCGGCCCGTCCAGGTACTGGGTGCTGAAGATGGTCGAGCGCTGCATGTTCAGCTGGCCGAAGCGCGTCGTAGGCTGCACCAGGTCGACGTGGTCCAGCAGGGCGTCGGGCACGCTGTACGCGAGCGTGCGCAGCACCGGCGTCTTGCTGTGCTCCTGCTGGTACCAGGCAAAGTGCGTGTCCAGCAGGGCGTTGGCGCGGGCCACGGTCGTCGTGAACGACACCCAGTCGTTGTCCACGGCCGCGGTCCGGATGTTGTGCTGCTCCAGCCAGGCGGTGACGGCCTGCACGGCCTCGTCCGACGGCGCCGTGAACGCGCGCAGCTCGTTGCGCGACAGGTGCATGCCGTAGTTGGGGTGGCCCGGCGTGGACACCTCCAGCACGATGCGCTCCAGCTCGTCGGCACCGCGCTGGTGCAGGCCGATCTTGAGCGCGAGCACATCGGTGGGAGCGGCCTCGCGCACCAGGCTCCAGCCGGCCGGGACAGCCGACAGGCTGTGGACGGCCTTGGCAGCCGCCGCGGAGGCGAAGAGCAGAAGCGCCGGAAGCATGGCGGCGATGAAGAGAAGGAGAGGGGGATGTGCTCGCGAGGGAGCGAAGGGAGAGAGAGGAGGTTCTAGGGATGGCTAAGGATAGGGATGCTGGCGAGGTGAGAAGAGGCGTGGTGAGGAGGGTAGATATAAACGCCAGAGGGCCAGCAAACGAGAAACTGGCAAACGCCGCCGCGGAAGCACACAATGTTTGTCCATTACTGGAAGAGGCAAGAACACACAATTGCCAAGGGTTGGGCCTGCCTGGCGCGTAGGGCGCCTTCCCGATGGGGAAGGACGTATCCGTGATCGGCACGGCGCAGCTTCCTTTTCCACGCACTTCCGGGCGTCGCAATGGGAACTGTCGATCAGGCACGCAGACGCGACGGCCTGTCGCGACCGCGTCCAGCCCGAAACACGGCGGGCGGCAAGCTCGCAGTGCGCCTTCACCTGCCGCTTCGGTCCTGGCGGCTGCACGGACGCGATCGCCGCCGCGGAATGCCTCCGCCGGACGAAGCAGCCACGACGATCTGCGATGGCCCTTTCATCTTATCGGTTTGTTACAACAGAGGGCGGTGACAATTGAGGTGCTTCAAACGGCAGCTGCGAAGGCGGACATGTGTGTTTTGGACGGCAGCTGCGAAGGGCGGACATGCACGTTCGAATCATGGCAGGAGACGGCAGGGGCTCGTAAAACGACTCCTCGTATACTCCGTACTCGTAAGTTCTTGGCTACCAGACCCACGACCACCCCAGCCTATTTCCCTCTCCCCGCGGCCACCGAGGACGTCGTCGGGCGACCGGCTGTCTTGCGCTGCTGCGAGTACAGATACACGCCGGCGGCCACGACGCCGAGAACGACAATGTTGCCTGGACCAGGGTCAGCAAGCGACACGATGTGCAGAGAGAAGAACTTGTTCGACGCGACGGACCCAGGACAAAGCTGACAACGCCGCCTGCCACGGCCACGATGTTGGCGACAATGCCGACCACGAGGCCGACGACCGCCTGGACCAGGCCGGACGCGGTCAGGAAGGTGCCGCGGAACAGCCCGAAGACGAGGCCGAAGACAGCTTCGACGGCCTCGTAGACGGACCGGACAAGGTCGGCGATGGCAGCAGAGAACGTCATGTTGGATTGGATGGGACTGGATCGAAAGCTTCAAGATGTTGTTTCGCAAGGCAATTGAAGAGCCAAGGGCGGAAGACGGCCCAGGGCTGCTCAAGCAGTCCTTACTTATACGCTCTGTTCGCTCATGACGTCACGGCGTCTTACCGTTCAGAGCCATCTGGCCATCACCAAATGCGGAATCCATGACGCCCTGTCTCACCTGGCACCTGCCAAAGAGACAGCTGTGCGCAGCCCAATGGCGAGAGCAGGACCCAAAAGCGGAGAAGCGGCTGCCCCACGGAACGCCCTGTCCATGTCACTCGCCCCAACAGCCACGCAAACGCACCGACGGCAGACCGCTCTGTCTCTGTCCCCAGACCGTGTGCCACCGGAATGACGACCATGGCGGACTTTGGCACCGTCGCCGCCGCCCAGACGGTGTTTGGCGAGATGGTGTGTTCGACCGCCCTTCCCCTGGGTAGTATTGTGACTGACCTCCCTAGAATGCTTCTCCCCCTGTGCAGACATACTCTCTCCCCCCTCTGCCGTATGCATACGATGTCAGCCACACCATCCCCTACAGCTGCGCAAAGATGGCTGACGGCTGACCAAACAGGCGCTGGAGCCGTACATCTCCGCCGAGATCATGGCCCTGCACCACGACAAGCACCACCAGGCCTACGTGACGAACCTCAACGCCGCCCTGGCCCAGTACGCCACCGCCGTCGCCAACGGCCGCATCCCCGACCAGATCGCCCTGCAGGCCGCCATCCGCTTTAACGGCGGCGGCCACCTGAACCACGCCCTGTTCTGGCCGTCCCTGGCGCCGGCCGCCAGCGCCGACGCCCGCCAGCCCGAGGCCAATGCGCCGGCCCTGGTCGCCGCGCTGCAGGCCACGTTCGGCGACCTGGACCGCTTCAAGGCGGCGTTCTCCAAGGCGCTGCTGTCGCTACAGGGGTCGGGCTGGGGCTGGCTCGTCAAGGCGCCCGCCGGCGATGGCGGCCTGCGCATCGTCACGACCAAGGACCAGGACCCGATCGTCGGGCCGGACACGGTGCCGGTGTTGGGCATCGACATGTGGGAGCATGCGTACTATCTGCAGGTGGGTGTGCTCTCTTCTCTCTTCCTGAGCGCTGACTGACTTTCCAGTACAAAAACAGCAAGCAGTCCTACGTCGACAGCGTCTGGAACATCATCAACTGGACGACGGCCGAGCACCGGTTCACGGCCACGGACGGCCACGTCTACGACGGCATCGAGGTGGCCCTGTCGACCTAGACTGCGAGCGAGCGCGTGGACGGGTCTTCTGGCAGAGAGAGTACATTGTTAAACGACAGAGAACCGAAACAGAGAACAGACATGACAGCGAGGGACATCAAAAAAAACAGAAAGATGAGCAAAACAAGAAACAAACAATATAAAACGACACACCGGGAACGCAAACCGAATCCGTCGCCCACACGCCCCCCCCGTACAACAACCGCAGAACGCCGCCAGCGAGACAACCGACCCTGCCCAGAACAACGGGCGAATCCTTGCATACCACCCCCCCCCCGACGCCGTTGGCGTGTCTCGCCCCACCAGTGGGCGCATCGAGCCCTGTCGCAGAGTCCCAGCCTTCTGGAGTCGTGTCGTCTGTTTATCCCACCGCGCCCCGGGCTGAACGCTCACGCCGCCGCGGCAGCGGCCGGCCGCGGGTTGACGACCTCGCGCGCGTAGAACTCGACCAGCATGGTGGCGTAGGCCTCGAGGTCCTCGATGGGGATGGCGAGGCGGAAGTCGTTGAGGATGAGGAACTGCAGCTCGAGGTGGTTGAGTTCCGCCAGCGGCAGGCCGCCGACCTGGCCGGTTAGCATGGGATCGTAAAAAAGACAGGGAGGGAGAGAGCACACCTTTGCGTAGCGCGAGTTGGTGTAGAACACGTCGGAGAAGAACTTGCTGGCGCACGTCACGCCGGCAATGATCAGCCGGTGGATGTTGTAGCTGTCGACGACAAAGTACGCGGGCAGGGGGGGCTCGCTGTCGTCGGTGTCCGGATCGACCGACGGGGCGTCCGCCATGGGCTCGTCGGCATCGGCGTCGGCGTCGTCGTCGTCGCTGTCGGCGAGCGCCTCGTCGGTCTCGTCGGCGGCGGCGGCGGTCTCGGCGCTTCGTTCGGTGGGATCGGTGGGCTGCCGCGGCGACGGCGGCGGCGGCGGCCGCCGGCGCGCGTCCTGCTGCTGCTCCTGCTGCTGCTCCCGCTGCTGCCGCCGCACGCGGTCGTCGACCTGCTGCGCCATGCGGTCAAAGTACACCAGCAGGCTGAGGAACACCTCGTACGTGGTCGGGCAGTACTTGTGGATCCGCGACAGATAGCTGAGGATCGTGATCGCCGGCACGTTCTTGCCGTGGAACGCCAGCACGGACGCGGCCAGGCCGTCGGCGGCGGCGGCGGC
>LZPB01000216.1:0-30234 GCA_001676865.1 Ceratocystiopsis minuta | reverse complement strand
CGCCGGCGCAGCAGCAGCAGCAGGCCCGCTGCGGCCCCGTGGCTTCGCCGATGCAGCCCGGGACCGCGCCCGGCGGTAGTTGGGCGAGTGTGTGAGCGACGGCGGCGACGAAATGTCCGACGCGTCGTCGTCGTCGTCGTCGTCAATGAGGTCCGGTGTCTGGCGCGAGAGCGGCAGAGCCAAGCCGCCCGGCGCCGCTGCAGCCAGGGCGGCGGCGGCGGCGGCAGCCTTGCCGCCTCCCCGGCGCGGGCCGTGGGCCAGCGCCTTCAGCGACGGCCACATCGGCGGGCTGGACGACTCCGACCCGCTGCTCATAGGCGGCGCCATGACCTCGTCGTCGGGGCCGCCGGGCGTCGCGAACCGGCGGCGGTCTGCCTCGGACGCGGGCAGCGAGGACGGCCCGGGCGGCGTGGAAAAGGCCGCGGCCGACGACGAGACCTCCACCGACGGCAGGACGTGGTTGCTCGCGTCGCTCCCAAAGGGCGTGCCCGTGCCCGTGGCGCGCCGTTTCGGCCGCGCGTCCTCCCGGCGCTGGCTCTCTTCGGACTTGCGCTTCTTGATGTGGGCCGCCTTGGCCCGCGTCCGGGCCAGGAGCATGACGGACGTCGAGTTGCTCACCGACGACAGGGAGGTCTCGTTGGCCTTGGCGTCGGCCTCGTCGGCATCCCGCACGCCCGAGGACGCACGCGAGACCAGGCTGCTTCGGCGCGTCGCCGCCATCGCCGGCTCGCGCGCCGGCAGCGCAGACTCTTCTTCCTGCTCCTTCTCAGGCCCCTCGTCCGCGTCCGACGCGTAGCGCGTCGTCGTCGCCGGCCGATCCAGCTCGCTGCCCGACACCCCGTCGTCCGCGTCCGCGTCCGTGTCCGCGTGGCTGCCGCCCCGCCGGTCGCGGCTCGCGTGCCGCGACGATGTGTCGCGCCGGTGCCGCCGCCGGTTCGCGCCCAGGATGCTCGGCTCGCGGCGCCGCCGCTTGAACGTGCTCAGGCTGAACGTCGCGCTCAGGCTGGGCGTCGCCGGCCCGCCGCGGCTGCTCGGCCGGATCGGCGCGTCGTCGCGGCTGTGGACGCTCGACTGGCGCGGCCGCCCGCGCCGGAACAGGCCCACGTTGAACATGGACGACGTGTCGGTGGTCGTCGAGTGCGACTGCGTGCCCGCCGTGGTGTCCTCGGCCGGCGATACAGACGACACAGGGCCAAACGCGTCCAGGTCGTCGTCAAAGTCGTCCAGGTCCAGGTTGCCGCCGAGCTCGCTCGCGTCGCCCGCGATCGTGTCCAGGTCCGCAAACGCGTCGTCGTCTACAATGTCCAGCCCGGACGCATCCGGGCCGCGGGTGACAGCCGCCGCCGCCGCCGCCGCCGCGACGCCGCCGCTGCGGCGCGTCCGTCGGCCGGCGGTGTTCTTGGCGCTGTCTGCCGCGAGCGCGGGCGCGGCCGGCTCTGGCTGCTGCTTTGCCGCAATCGACGCAGGGGCCGGCACCGTCGCCGTGGCGCGGGTGCGCCTGGGCGGCCGAGGCATCGTGGTGGGTAATAGAGAGGGGGTAGGTTGAAGAAGATCGAAAGAAAGCTTCGCTGTCTCGCCGAGTAAAGAGATAGCGATATTCGGGTTGCTCGTTGCTGTTGCTGCAAAGCGCGGGGCTGGTGACTGAATACACGCAAAAGTTGGCAGAGGCAACGGAAGAGCTAATGGAAAAAAAGAAGCTACGGGGGTGGAGGAAGGCGCGCCCAGCACCTACGAGTACACAACAAGATGCGGTGGCACGACGCGCCTAGACGCGTCGCGTCGTGGTGCCGGTCTTCGGCGCACTGTTTATCCGCACTGTCCTTGGGTCACCACGCATCTCGTCGAGGGTGATCACAGAGGGGCGTTTGGCTTCTTTCTTTCTCGTTTGACTCGATCTCTACTCTTTATTTGCAGTTTGGAGGACTTCTTGTTTGATTCAGTGTTTGCCCTAATCCCGAAAGCCTACGGAGTTAAATCCTCGTACATGTTGCTGCCAACAGCAAACCTCTTGTATTGATCAGTCTTCCACTGTCTTTGACGTTTCGCGTATTAATTTCTCTTCGCTTTCCAACCAGCTCTATGCTGCGATGAGTGGCTGTTCCTCTCCGTGAACGACGCCAAAACACCCGTGCCTTTGCATTCCTCGCGTCCGTGGGAGGCGGATGCCTGTGACGTCATAGCGACTGGTATCGTAGCTTGAAAGCTTCTCTCGCTTCCTTCTCTCTCTCTCCCTTGCCCCAATTCCCAATCAAACACAACTGCGCTGCTCTCGTCCCATGCCCGGGAGTCCGTAGCCAGTGTCCCAGCCGCCCGCCCACCCGCTTCTCCTTTCCTCCGCCTGCCTCGCTGCCGACCATGCGCCCCTCCGCGTCCCTCTGTGCGGCCACGCCCGGCCACGCCCGCGTCTTACTGGGGTTGTTGGCCCGGCCGCCCGTCGCCCGCCACGGCCTGCCGCTGCTGTCGGCCCGGCCAAGCTTCCCGACACGATCGGCGCCCGCCATCGTCGCCCCGTGGCGCCTGTTCTCGGCCGCCGCCGCCGCCGCTACCGGCTCCTCGGGCGGCCACTCCCACCACCGCTCCCGCCAGTCCGGCTCGTCGTCGTCGTCGGCGGCCCCCGTCTGGTGCCTGGCGGCGGCGGCCGTGCCGTTTGTGACGTCCTCGCCGTACGACGAAGTCACGTATCCGCAGCAGGCGGTGCAGATCGAGGGCACGTCGGGGGCCCGGGGCGGCAGCAGCCGCGCCCAGCTTCCGCTCAACGAAGAGGTGGTGCGGCAGATCTCCAAGGGCAGTATCACAGGTGCGTTCCCTCCCATGTCTCTCTCTCCGTCCTGTGGCTGCTCGCTCACTCGCTTCCATCAGGTTTCGTGCTCGGCTTGCTGGTCAGCACCTTTTCGCGGTCCCTCGTCTTGTTTCTGGGCCTGGCCCTTTCTGTTCAGGTAGGCTCTCCTGCTTGCTGGCATTGCCTTTGACTCCTCGTTCTGACCTGGTTTTCACGCATAGAGCCTGGCGGCTCGGGTCGGCATTGACCTGGTACAGATGCTGCACCTGAAGGAGCGCGTGCGCGCGTCCAAGATTCTCACCGCGCTGTCCGAAAACACGGCCCTCAAGCTCTCCTTTGGCATTGCGTTCACCATGTCGGCCTTTATGCGTTTCTAAGAGATGGATTCTATAAGTCGAGCAGTACAAAATGACCATCCAAACGTCGAATGCGAAAAATGTCCTGGCAGCGCGAGGGGAGAGGAAACAAATTACGAGTCTGCAGCAACAGATAGAAAAAAAAACGACGAGAGCATGAAGAGAAAAATAAAAGAGATATAGAAGATTCACACTCAGAACGGCTGCGTCTCTTTGTGAAGCCAGGCCAGCGTCAGCGGGTCGTCGCCCACGAGGGGTTTGGTCTTCTCCAAGATGACCTCGCTGTAGTCGTTCAGCCACTTCTTCTCCCGATCCGTGAGCAGGTCCGTGTCGATCAGCGCCCGGCAGTACGGCACCATCGTGACGTGCTCGAACCCCAGGTACGGCTTGTCGCCAAACGAGTGGGTGGTTTTCACCTCACGCACAATGGCCATGTTCTCGATGCGGATGCCGTACGAGCCATCTTCGTAAAAGCCCGGCTCGATCGACGTCACGTTGCCCTTGGCCAGAGAGACCTCGGCGTACTGCTTGCGAGTGCCGATGCCTATCGGGCCTTCGTGCACATTCAGATAGGAACCGACACCGTGGCCAGTGCCATGGCGGTAATCGAGTCCCTCTTGCTGTAGAAAAAGTCAGAGAGATGGGCGTAGTTCAAAGAAAAGAAGGGCGGCATACCCAAAGAAACTGCCGTGCAAAAGCATCTAGGGCAAATCCAGTCGTGCCTTTGGGGAAGATGGCAACGTCCAGGGCAATGTTGCCCTTGAGCACCAGCGTGTATGCCTTCCGCTCAGCAGCCGTCGGCGTCCCAAAGTGCAGCGTGCGGGTGGTGTCCGTGGTTCCGTCAAGGTACTGGGCACCGGAGTCGCAGAGATAGACCGCGTTCGGGTCCAGGACAGAGCAGTGCCCCTTCTCTGGCTGGTAATGGATAACGGCAGCACTGCAGACCGGTTAGCAAAATCACGCCAAGTCGAAACGAAAGGAGGAACGCACTTGGCCCCTGTAGACGAGATCGTGGTGAAGGACAGCCCGACAAAGTGTTCCTGCTTGGCTCGCAGCGCCTCCAGCTGATCGGCTGCGTCTACCTCGTCAAGATGCGCCCCCTGCTTCATCTGGTCCTCGAGCCAAGCAAAGTACTGGATCAGGGCCACGCCGTCCCGGATGTGGCACTGCCGCATGCCCTCCAGCTCCGCGTCGTTCTTGATGGCCTTGGCATCGCCAATGGGACTCCGCACTTCCTCCACAAAGCTGTCGCCGCCGAGGGCCAGGCTCAGCGCCCACGAGGCCCGGCTCGAGAGCTGAAACTTCTTCACCACAGACGTCGGCGCTGCTGTTGACGCCGCAGCCGCCGCTGCTGTCCCAATCGCCGTGGCGTCTGCAAAAATGGCGTCGTATGGCTTGACAGTGACGCTGTTGTCGTCCAGATAGGCCTTGCACTCGGCGCTGAGCTTCGAGGCATCGATGTACAGGGTGGCGGTGTCGGCCGTCACGACGGCGTAGGAAAAGAAAACGGGGTTGAAGGGGATGTCGTTGCCGCGCAGATTGAACAGCCAGGCGACCTCGTCGAGCAGGGTGACCACGAAGCCCGACGCATTCTTCTTGTCCAGCTCTTTGCGCAGCTCGAGCAGCTTGCTCTTCGTGCCGCGTCCGGCGAACTCCTGGGCGAGTAGCACCACCGGCTCGGTGGGCCGAGGGGGCCGAGCATCGCCCCATACGGCGTCGACCAGATTGTTCGGGATGGCCACCAGCCCGCTGCCGCCGCTCTTCTTGATCTGCTGGGCCAGCTTCGTGGCCGTCCCGCTGGCGAGCAGCGTCGGGTCCACGCCAACGGCCTTGCCGCCGGCCGCCTGCGTTGCCGTCCACTCCTGCCACGTCGGCACATCCTGGATACCCTGCTTCAACAGCTCCCAGTTGGAGTCGAGCTGGTGCGATGCCTGGTTGAAGTAGCGGCCATCGGTCGCCAGCGCTGCCTTATCGTGGGAGATCACGGCGCAGCCGGCCGAGCCGCTGAACCCGCTGATATACTCCCGCCGCGCATCGCACGGCGCAATGTACTCGGAGGAGTGGGCATCCTCAGACGGCACGACTACAAGGTGGCACCATGGTCAGTGTTTGGCGACGTGGAAAGGCCGATTGACTGGCTGCAACATACCGTAGAGGTCGATCTTGTGCTCGGTCATGAGTTTGCGCAGCGCCGCAAGGCGCTCGCCCGTGGGGACCGCCTCCATCTCGTCGGCGGGATCACCGGGGCTGCTGGTGCTGTAACGGCGGACAGTGAATCTCGCCGGCTGGAAACGCCGGTTCAACGATCGAAAGGAAGAGACGGATCGGCCGGGCAAAAGTCGGTGGCGGACGCTGGGCAGCACGCGGGCACACGACGACGCGGAGATGACCGACGATGCAGACACAGGCAGACAGCCGAGCACCGACGCCGGCGCAGAGAGCACAATTTGCTGGTGGTGCGGAAGAGAGGACAACAAACCGCGCAGCCTCGCAGGGGGCGAGCAGAACATGGGGAGGAATCGGCGGGAGACGAACAGAGACGGCCAATGGGAGGGGTGGCTATCTGGCGCGGGACTGCTTTTATCAGGAAGGTAGGTAGACCTTGGGCCATAGCTTGTTCCTGCCTTGCCTATGGCAACTAGCTCGCCGTAGTTCACGGCTTCCGGAAGAGGGAGGTGGGGGTGCGCCGCTCTGCAGCAATTGCGTAAAGGTTTTAGTAGCGGGGGAGCTCTGTAAACGGCCAGCTTCGGCTTTGGCACCAGCGGGGCGTCGAGGCTTCTTGATACGAGGGAACGCGTTCTGACGATGTACTCTCTGTTTTCAAGAGTTATGCAAGATGTCGTACAGCGTCCAGCGTCTCTTTGATTGTGCCGGCCGTGAGCAGTTTTCAAGCTCTGCCATTCGTTACTTTGGGACTCGTTGTGAAAGTCCCGGGTTCAAAGGGAACCAACTCAATCTCATGAATCTATCTGTCGATTTCATTGTACGATGCTCAGCTCGCGTGTTATAATCGTCTAAAATGCTTCTTCTATCTTTCTGTTTCTATGTTTCTCGTGTAAGATGAGATGAACGTCTCTCTTCACACTACTTGGTCTCGGGAGTTTCCAAGTCTTGGCCGAGTCCTTTGCTCCCCAACCCCGACATTCAGCCTCACAAATGCCTTTCCGTCCCTTCTTTATCCCATCTCAAGCATCCTCCGCATAACCAAAAACCTTTAAACCAAAAGAGCCGTCACTCTGCAGCAGCAGCCTTGCGACGAAATATGTATCACGTGATGCAAAAACGCCCAAAACCGCTCTGGCGGGGCTCAGCCTAGCAAAATCGTGGACGACGTTTGAGCTCCCGGCGGCAGACACGACAAACAACACAGCCACCTGCGTCGACACGTTCGGCGACCCAAGCAAGCACGCCACGAGCCATGCTGGTATTACGTTACTAAACCGGGCGGGGAGGGGAGCAAACCACACGGAACACAACCGTTTGAGGACCCGAGAACGGCACACAGCTTTCCTCAATAGGAAGAGGACGAGAGGAAGAGGACTGCGCCGGCTGCGTGTGCTCTTGCACAGGCTTTTTGCACGCAAAGGGCGGTGAATTGCTCTCTTGCTCTCGACCAATCTACACTCTTCACACTATCTTCCAGGCAGCACATCTGTCTTGGCATCTGCTTATACCATCTACTGCCCTTTGCTGTGAATCTCGCTTTGGACGAGCTTCCCTTCTTTTCTGCGCTCTGTCCTATTTTTGCAAGCACCATGGACCAACCAAACCCTGTGCCCACCTCTGTTTCCGAGGTGGAATCGGTAAGTCCAATGGCGGCTCCCTCAGCCCGCTCTACCTCGGAGAGCGCATGGACGAGGATATCTCTGCTTGTACGCCTGTCTGACACACGCTTCTGTGCCGCTGCAGCTCATTCTAGCTCTTTACAACCCCGGGACTGCACACTCCTCCATCTCCACCATCCAGGACACCCTGCTGCGGCTTCAGAAGTCCCCAGAAGGATGGCGGCTTGCGCAGGCCCTCCTGGACCGGCCCGTCCACTCCGCCGGCGACGACCAGATCAAGTTCTTTGGCGCTCTGACGATTATCGTGAAGCTGAACACAGAAAGGTACTTATCCCCACCCCCTGTCTGCTTTTTGCCGTGGATTCACCACGCGATCTGACACGCTGCCGTCTAGCTCGGCCCTGTCCGACGACGATGCCCGCGAGCTGCTGCAGAACCTGGTCCGGTGGTTGATCAGCTCGGCCAGCGATGCAGCAGGGATCCTGTCGACCCAGAAGCTGGTCCACACCCTGGTCACCTTCTTTCTCTATTTCTCGCACCTCTGGCCCAACTGCGTGCGCCACCTGCTGCTGTGTCTTCGGACCGGGCACAGCGCGCCGCCAGAAGACGCCAGCCAGGCCCCGTCCGTCGTCGAGATTGCAGCTGGCTTGGACTGGCGTGCGCTGCGTGTGGCGCTGTGGTTCACAAACAACCTCGTTACAGACGTGGGCAAGACAGATATGAACGGTAGATTGTGAGTCTATTGATCGACTCTTTCGTGTATGTGCTGGTATTCTGACTCCACCAGCATGGCTGTCCATGAGCATTTAGGACAGAATGCCACGGACGTGGCTGCCCTCCTCCACTGTGGCCTGACTGCCCAAATTGCTGAACGCAACGACAACGTCAATATTCGGCGAGAGAGTATCAAGAGTCTCCAGGTGCGTTTCTTCGCCCGGGCAGCAAGCAACTGAAGCGGGTGTGGTTTCACACGATATTGACACACACAGGCATGGATCTTGTATGCACAGCGACTGCCCGTGAGCACGAATACTCTCGTTGAGCCGCTCCAGGCCCTGATTGATCCGGTCGTCGCATGTCTCCAAGACGGCGAGCTCTATGAGGCGTCGATTGAGCTGCTCAGCGACATCATGACCAACTACTCCATGTTTTTCACAGAAGCCCACTATAGCACGATCGCGTCCATCTTTGCCAGCGCATGGGGCGAGGAGCACCTGAAACAGCTCTTGGACGGCGACTTTGACTTTGAGCCGCTCCAGTACGGTCTCTTGATGCTCGCGTATGGCGACGCCCGTGTGCAGCAGCTCCTGCAGAGCCCGGACCCATGGTACCCGGTAATGCTCGACAAGCTCGCCCTGCTCGTCACGGCCAAGGGCTATCCCGTCGCCGAGGACCTGGTGTTCGTGCCCGCTCTCGAGTTCTGGGCTACCTATGTGGAGGCGGTGCTGGACACCATGTACTCGACCGAGGAGGCAACGCACACGTGGGTTCCCCAGGCCCTGGCTGCGATCACCAAGGTCGTGGGCCACTGCTGGCAGAAGATCCAGTACCCGCCGGCCAAGGAGTTCCTGAGCTGGGACGCGTCCGACCGGTCTGGTTTCAGCAATGCCCGCAAGGACGTCGCCGACCTGCTGCAGACCGTCTTCACGGTGGCCGGGCGCGACATGCTGTCCCTGTTCACGGACCTGCTGCTGCGGTCGATCGAGGACCGGGCCTGGTCGCAGATCGAGGCGACGGTGTACTGCCTGGCCGCCCTGTCGGACTGCCTGTCGGACGACGCCAGCTACGACGACCTGCTGGACCGCGTGTTCGCGTCGCCGCTGTTTGGCCTGCTGGGCCTGGGCGAGGCACAGCTGCCCGTGCGCCTGCGCCAGACGGCGCTGTCGCTGATCGAGCGGTACGCGGAATACTTTGAGCGCCACGCGGCGCAGCTGCCGGCGGCGCTGACGCTTCTGTTCGACGCCGTGGCCACGCCGGCGCTGGCGGCCCAGGCGTCCAAGGCCATCGCGACGCTGTGCTCGTCGTGCCGGCTGCTGCTGACGTCCGAGGTGCGCGCCTTTCTCCACCAGTACCATCTCCTCCGCGAGACCCCCCAGCTCGACCCACTGGCCGAAGAGCGCGTCGTGTATGCCATCTCGGCCCTTGTCCAGGCCACGGCCGACGAGGAGGCCCGCCTCGGCCTCGCCGAAGAGCTGCTGACCTGCATCGTGCGGGATGTGGAGCAGGCCTTGCAGGTCCAGGCATCGCTGGCCGGGAGCGACAACGGCGGCGGTCTGGACGCCAAAGTACCGCTCGTGGCCAAGGCTCTGCGGCAATGCGAGCAACAACAGCAACAACAGCAGCAGGACGAAGGGAACGCCGCTTCGGATCCCGCCGCTCCTTCGCCCGGGGAGCTTGTCCTGCAGATGGTGCTGATCCCGCTGCGCTGCCTGGCTGGGATGGCACGGGGGCTGCAGTCGACGACAGAGCAGCATGTGATCGATCTGGAGAAGAGCGGCGGTGGCAGCAACGGCTCCAGCGATGATAGCTCCGGCGGCGCGCGCGCCGAGACGGCCCAGCGGCTACTGGCGCTACAGAACACGGTCCTGTCGATGCTCATGACGGTGCAGACGGCTTTTGCCAAGAGCAGCGAGGTGGTGGAGGTGGTGTGCAGCATCCTGCGGGCGGGCTTCTCTGAGACGGAGCCCGGGCTCTTTGTTTTCCCGCCGTCGATGGTCACGGAGCTGCTAGTGCGCCAGAGCGCCCAGACGACGCCGTACATTGGCGCCCTGGTCAACACGGCGCAGGCGTTTGTGAGCTCTCTGCGGACAGGCCCGGGGCGCGGTGCCGCCGGGGGCCAGACGGAACAGAGCCGGCGGCAGAGCCTGGAGGTGCTGGTGGCGTGGGTGTTTGGGCTCCTGCAGGCGCAGGCGGCGGCGGAGACGGACGACCCGGAGCTGACGCAGCGCGGGATCGAGTTCATCGACCGCGTGATGCAGAAGGACGCGGCGACGCTGCTGCGGCTCGAGCCCGGGGCTCAGCTCGAGTTCTTCTTCCTGTGCACGCTCAAGGTTCTGGGCGGTAGCGAGCCACTGCCCAAGGCGGCGGCGGCGGACTTCTGGACGACCTTTTTGTCCTTCCAGCCCAGCGGCGGCGACGACGCGGCCCTGGCGGCCATTGTGAACGGCGCTATGGAGCACCTGGGCCCGCTTCTGGCGCAGACGCTGATCCAGAACGTGGGCGGCAATGCGTCGCGCAGCGAGCTGGACAAGCTGAGCGAGCCGCTGAAGAAGCTGGCGGTGTACGGCGTGCGGTCGCAGGCGTGGCTGGAGCAGGCGCTGACGAGCCCGTCGTTCCCCAGCGAGCGGGTGACGAGCGAGCAGAAGATGCTGTTTCTCAAGAAGATTGCACGGTGCGTTGCTGTCTCTCCCCAAAACAAATATGTGGCAAGACTAACATTGATCCTTCCAGGCTGCGTGGCTCGAGGGCTACAAACGGCGTTGTGCGGGAGTTCTGGATGGCGTGCCGTGGAACGACGTTTGCGTATGCATCTTGAAGGGAATATGATTGTTGTTTCTGCTTATGTCTTCTGCGCTTTGAGATACCGCATTCGAGATAGCCGAATCTATGATCAGAACATTCACAGCCCAATTGCCGTGCGCACGGCGTCCATGGTCTCGGCGGCATTGGCGCGGGCCTTCTTGGCGCCGTGCTCGGCGACACGGTCGAGGTAGGCGCCGTCGTCGCGGGCGAGCACGGCAAAGAACCGCTCGCGGATTCCGGCCAGGCGGGCCACGACGGCATCGGCGGTTTTTTCCTTGAGGACGCGCAATTGCTGGCCGTCGAGTGCGGCGGCGTGCCTGGTTATGCTTGCGGAAAGGGCAGCATCGTCGGCGACGGCGGCGTCGTCGTCCATCAGCGCCAGGATCTCCAGGAGGTTGGCGACGGCCGGGCGGGCCGTGCGTTCGTAGGAGACAGAATTGGTGCTGTCGGTGCGGGCGGACAGGATCTTGTTGCGGATGGTGAGGGCGTCGTCGGTCAGCAATATGCGCGAGCGGCCGTCGGCGTGCGACTTGGACATCTTTTCGAGCGGCTGCTGCAGCGACATGACGCGGCGGGCGGGTGACAGCAGGGTCTTCGGGGGGATGAGGAGACCGGCGCGGTCGCCGCCGCCGCCGCCACCGCTGCCGCGGCCGTAGCCGTGGGCGTGGTTGAAGCCGGTGGCGCACTCGCGCGCAAACTCGAGGTGCTGGCTCTGGTCGGCGCCGACGGGCACGTGTGTGGCGCGGTGGACGAGCACGTCGGCGGCCTGCAGAACCGGGTACGAGAACAGGCCAAGCTTGAGGGCGGCGCGCGCGTCGTCATCGCGCAGCGTCGCGTCGTCGCGGAGGTGCAATTTGCTCTGGGGCGGGTGTTAGTAGAAGAACGCAGTAGCCGTTCAAGTCCCCAACGTCATGGACAGACAGACACACCTTCCACTGCGTCATGCGCGACAGGTACCCGACCGACGCCGTGCAGCTGAGCAGCCACATCAGCTCGGCGTGCGCCGGCACGGCCGACTGGTAGAACAGGACGCACCGGTCCGGGTCCAGCCCAATGGCCAGCAGCATGGCCAGCATGGCGCGCCGGCGCTCACGCAACACAGGCCCTCCGCGCTTGCCGCTGGCCACGTCGTGTGGTGCCGCCACGGAAGTCAGCGCGTGCAGGTCGACGACCGAGTAGTAGAGCTGGGTGGACGGTGCAGCTGTGTTCTGCAGCTGCACCCAGCGCTGCAGCGCGCCGAGGTAGTTGCCCAGGTGCGGGATGCCGGTGGGCTGGATGCCCGAGAAGATGACGGTGCGGCTCGGGGTCGGGCTGCGCTGGCTGCTGCCCTCTGGCGACCGCGGTGGCGGTGTTTTCTGTTCCTGCTGCTGTCTGGCCGTGTCCGAAAAGCAGCGCCGACACGGTGGCCGGCGAGCCTGCAGGGACTGTCTAGGTGGTAGTGGCAGATGGACGGCGTCGCCCGAGAAGAGTTGACGGTGGACGGCCGTTGCAGGCCGAGGCAGCCGGAGGCACCGCATGGCGGCGAGAAGAGACACAGGGTCACTTAAGTAGAGGTGAAAGCAGGTGTCGACAACAGAGTGCCAGATTTTCCGAAGAAGGCAGCCGGTCGACCGAGTAGAACAGGAAGGTGCAGTGGTTTCTTTCGGTGGAGCCTTGTAAATTTTGCCGTTCACTAAGAGCTTCGATGTCTCGTCTTACGAGTATGGTTCTCACTACGACCACGAGCAAAACAATTAAACTGAGTTGTAAAGTTATCAACATGGGATTTTTTTTTTCATATATAGATAGTACAGACACATCTCTTGTCTCCCATTGGAACGTATAGCATAATGCCCATTGGCGTCCCAGAAACACCCCTCTACAGACCACCCGAGAACCGCTTCCGCTCGCTGGCCAGCAGTTCCTTCACGTGCTGCACCGTCTCCGGGTCCGCCTTCTCCTTGCCGAGCGCCAGCAGCTCCTCGGGCGTCAAGCGGCCGCCCAGCCGGCCGTCGAGGCTGACGAGCCCCTCGCCCAGGTGCGCCCACTCCGGCTCCAGCGCGCCCTCCAGCTCGCCGGCGACCGCGTCCATCTCGCGCCCGACGTCCAGCGTGCTGTACTCCCACACGTTGGCCTTCATGCCGACGCCCGAGTACGCGTGCTTCTTGAGGAAGGCCAGCCAGACCTGCACCGCGTCCGGGTGTCCGTCGCGGATCTGGATCAGCCGCCGCAGCGTCACCCGCTCAAAGTTCTCCTTGCTCTTCTTGTGGACGAAGTGCGACCGCGTCACCGTCCACCGCTCCGTGATCCGCGGCAGCGGCACGGGGCCAAACGCCGGCAGGCCCAGGTAGTACGCCGCGCGCAGCGCAAAGTCGCAGAAGAACTCCAGGCTGCGCTTGCTGTACGACCGCAGCTGCAGGTCCGCCGACGGCACGCCAAACTCGCACTCGCGCCGCAGCGGCCGCAGGTACAGCGCCTGCACCGCGCGCGGCAGCCGCACCTCCTCGCCGGCCGCCTCGGCCCCGGTGGGGGTGTTGGTCTTGGAGGCAGCTCTGCAGGAACAGTCGTCAGTTCTGTTTCTGTTCGTACAAACTGCAGCACCAGAAGGGAGAACCTACTCGGTCTGTGGTTGATTCTGACGGGTAGAAGAGGTCCTAGATTTGGCGGGCAAGGTCAGCACGACGCACCACCCCTCCTGGCTCGTGGGAAGAGGCGTGGCACGTACAAGGAGCGACCAAACTGGCTCTGCACAGGCCGCACGCCTTGCCGCCACGCACAGCGCATCGCCAAACTCGTCATTGTCGTCGTCGTCGTCGTCGTCGTCCGCGGAATCTGCTTCTCGTCAGCGGCTGTCGTCCTTTGCTGCCGTAGCAGCAGCGCAGAACAAATCTCAGACACGAACCGCTTGTGAGCCCAAGGCTCGCCGCAGCGACCGTATTAATGGAGGCGCATTCATTGTGTTGCCGCTCGGTGGTTGGCAGATCGGAGTCCCGGAAGGGTTTGCCCGTCGTCGGCAAATTTTGGCGCGCCTGCTGCAAAAAGCGTTATCGATAAAACTGTGTTTACACTGTATTACGCACCGTGTCATAAAGACAACTTTTTGTTTTCTCTACAATGTCAAGGAACAGGCAATTTACAACGAGTTGTTCATTTGTAGGACTATCATAACATGCAGCTCATACGAAGCTGTCTCAGTCCACTCAAATTGGGTCGAACAGACGTGGTTGCACAGCACGGCAACGCCACCATTTTGCATTCTTCCAGCAAAGTGTTAGGCAACCAATGCCTCCAAGTGCACTATCGGCACGTTGGTCTGCGGAAGTAACCCACCGCAGACAGGAAGGGGCAGCACACTGGGTGCAGCTGGGCATCGAACCCAAGCGGGTCCGACCGCCCCGGCGAGATGGCGCCCGCAATGGCTCATCGCCAGCAGTGCGCCCGGCTCGGCAGCTAGTCGTTTTGTCTCGACATGTTTCATAGGGATGTGGCCGTCGGGCTCTAGATCCCCGATGGGCGTCCATGCGTTCAGCTTGTCGCTCCGTGTCCTGGCACAGAGCATGCTCCGGCCATCGTTCACGGCCGGCGCCGCCGCTGGGAAACCAGGTTCTTGTAGAAGCCCTTCTTGCCGCTGGTCTTCTTCTCCTGGATCTTGTTGTAGCGCTTCTTGAAGCTCTCCTTGGCCTCCTGCGACGCCAGGACCTCCTCCGCAATCGTTTGCTTGCGTTCCTTGCGCGTGAGGCGGGCCTTCTCGCCATCCATGGAGCCCTCCACGATGGTACCAAACACAGAGAACTTGGGGATCAGGTCCTTGCGGGTGTCCTTGCGGAAGTGGTGCTTCGAGTCGATGACACCGCGCATGCGGAGAACCTGGAAGTCCCGCTTGGCCTCCGGTGTGACAACCGTCTTCGGGAGGCCGAACCAATCAGCACCAGCATCGGCAGGGTTTTTCTGGAAACTGTCAGCAACAGAAACACAGCTTGTCAGGTAGAAGAGGACACTCCAGTAGCAAGAGCAAGAAAAAGGAAGATCAGAGTAACTATGATATAAGCATCATGTGTTTGCAGCAGGTGCTCCCATGACGGGCTCACCAAATACCGCCTCAATGTTATATTGGGAATAGTTTCATCATTTCGCAGGGAGTAGGGATGGGTGGGCAACCAACGGTCTCGGACGAGGCTTCGCATGAACTCTCTGGTAAACATACTTTGTCTTTTTTTGAGACGGGCAAGTGAGGCACCCGGATTGCCACGCTGTCCTTCTGTGTCGTGGCATCCTTCTGGGCTTGGGAAAGGTCGGACACAGGGCCAGCACCAGTTGAGGCCGCTTTTGCAGCCGCCGGTGGCTGAGCAACTTGAAAAGCCTTGCCGGACACCGCGAGCTCTGTGCCTGACTGCTTTGCGGCCAGACGCTCTTCTGCCTCACGCAGAAGAGCGTCGATCTGATCTTCACTCAGATCTTCCACCGCGGTCGCCATTGTGGACGTGTTTTTTGGCGAGAACAGAAAATGAAGATTTTCTGTTGCGAGGTAGAGTTCTGTCTCGTCAAAAAATCTTTTTGTAGACAGAAAAAGAGCTAGTCAATCCACATAAATTTCCCGGGCCCATAATAATTGTATGCCTTGTATGTAAGGCCAATCATTATCTTGGCCCAACCTTGCACAACTTGTGCATTGAGGAAGAATGCATGCGCTGGCAAAGCGACAGCGCTGAGACACTGCCCAAAATTCGCTCTTATATCACACCGGGTTGGGCACCAGATCGCAAGGTGTGCTTGGTACTTGGGTACTTGGATACATCGGTAAGACACTAATACTGCACAGCTGTGTTTTTTTCCGCGCGCGCTGTTCTCTAGCACGGGCACGGCCGTCCCGCCCCGCTGATGCCCAACCAGCCATTCACATTCATATTTTCCTGACCGCTCCCAGTTCCCCATTCTCGCCAGCCCGTGTCCGACGCACTCCCCTCCCCACCCGGCACTGGTCTGGATTGTTATATACCTTGGATTTCTCTCTTTTTTTCCTTCTTTTTGGCCTCTGCCTTTTGCTGAGAAAACGCTGTCCTCACCAAGCAAGTCGTCCCCAAGCCCGTTGTTCGACCGTTTTCGATTGTCTCGGGTGTCTTGGTAATCTTGTCCTGGGCCCCGAATAACAGGTGCGTTGTTTGTTCTACATGCGCCAATCCGCTGCTGCTTTGCTCCGTTTTGTTTTCTGTCCTGCCAATGGCGCCTCTCTGTGTGAGCAAAGCTGCTCCAGGCGGAGATCGAGAGCGCCAGCCAAACAGGTGCCGCAATACGGCCTCTTGCTGTTCTTATTAGATGGATCCTCTCGGTTGTCCGCCAGTGACTCCGGGTCGGAAAGAACGAACGGAAAGCGACCGCTCCACCAACGGCGCTGCAAGTCGTCCAATCCGTTGCCGTTGTCCATTTCCTCCGCAAAAAAGTCGAGTAGCCAATCAACCCGTCGGTGGTGTGGTTTGCGCCCGCCAATCAAGACAGATCGCCAGTCCCTGGAGTCGTTGGCCGCGCCTGCCCTGCCAGGCGGCTTGCACCATTGAGAAGGCAGGAGCCGCCCGGGCGGCGCTGGTCGCCGCGCGAACACGCCTAACAGGGAAGGAACCGCAGGCAACGAGCGATCCGCTAGGCCGGATCGCGAAGTAAACAAACGTCCTGCGGTCAACGGTCGACCTGCCTATCTCAGGGGTTTCTCGCCCAGTTTTCCTCTTTTCACCGTTATTTTCGCGTTTCCGCCGTTGCTTTCGTTTCTCCGGTGTCTGCAAAACTGGCGTGCGCAGCCATCACACTTTCCCTCGTCGATCGCCTGCTGCGTTCGGTTACACCTCTCGCCTTCGCTCTTGCTTGTTGCTGGTCGCCTGCCCTTTTTGTTCTCTTTCTTCCGTCCGACTAACGCCCGCGTCACATTGAGCAACAGCCGCCGAGGCAACCACACGTGTCTTTGTTCTTCGCTCCTTCTCGATTCCGCCGCCGCTTACCTCCTCCGCCGCTACGCAACAATAGACGCGTTTGCGCCGCTTTAGAAAGACCGCACGGTCGCAATTGCCTGCAGCAACCCCACTACACGCTACGCGCAGCTGATCCCCGCGGACCCGAAAAACAACTTTGCCGCTTCCACTTCACTCGCCGATTTCGCCTCCCTCACCACACCACTTAACACCTGCAGCGGCATCTAGCATTCGCCGCTCCCATCGCCTGCAAACATGGATCCCCACAACCAGCCAACCGGCCAGGCGCAGCAGAACCGCCCACAGCCTGTCTATGACACGAGCCATGGCGGCCACTATGGTGAGCCTCCTCGCGTCTTGCTCTGTTTTTTGCCCACTTCATGCGCCGTTTTGCTAACCAGCTGCTTGCAACCAGGTGCCAGCGCAGCTGTAGGTCTCTCCTCGCAGCCGGTTCTACAGCGGTTTGCCGTCTCTTTCTGCCTCGAATGCAGCTGCTAACAATGTCCTGCAGCTGTCTCAGCAAGGATATGCGCCTTCGGAGCTGTACACAGGCACCTGGGCCAATGTGCGTTCGCTTTTGCTCTTTCGCGTCTCTAAGCACATGCACAAGCTGACCCTCGTTCTTTAAGGTCCACCAAGGCCTCACCGGCGACTACAAGGATATCTTGACGACCTACTGGCAGCAGACAATTAACCATCTCGAGAACGACACGCACGATTACAAGCTGCACCAGCTACCGCTTGCGCGCATAAAGAAGGTCATGAAGGCCGACCCCGAAGTCAAGATGATCTCGGCCGAAGCTCCCATCCTGTTCGCCAAGGGCTGCGATATCTTCATCACGGAGTTGACGATGCGTGCCTGGATCCACGCAGAGGAAAACAAGCGGCGCACGCTGCAGCGCAGCGACATTGCATCTGCCCTGGCAAAGTCTGACATGTTTGACTTCCTGATCGACATCGTGCCGCGCGAGGAGGCCACCAGCCATACCAAGCGCGGCCCGTCCAGTGCCGGCGCTGCTGCTGCGAGCGGTGCTGCCGCCGGCGGTGCCGGTGCCCCCGGTGCTGATGGCGGTGCTGCGTCGGCCAATGTGGCTGCCGCTGCCGCCGCCGCTGCCGCCGCTGCTGCTGCCGCCGCACAGCAAGGCGGCGTCCCGGGCGCTGCTGGTACGAACCACCTAGCCGAGTATGCGCCGATGGGCGCACACAACCTAGGTGGCGAAGCCGACTACCGCCAGGCCCCGAACATGTACCCCGTGCAAGGCCAACCCGGTGCGCCACCGGGCTACGGGCAGGCGCAGCCGCCCATGTATGGCGAAATGGACCCCAGCATGTATGGAAGCTACGCCATGCAGCCGCAGCAGGTCAGTATTCGAAACAGCGCTTTTTGCCGTTCCTTTACTAACCGTCGTTCACAGAGCACCTGAGACACCTTCTGCGTTCGAGCTACCAACGGTAGCGGGCGATGATGTTACACGTTTTTCTGGTTTTTTGTTTCTTTGCTTGGCCGTTGGTTTTTGTACATTGCCGGTTGTTGGCTTTAGTTTCCTTGTTTATTGTTTTGTTTTTCTGATATGGGAATGGGAAAGAGAAAAACTCGACACCGATGGTTAGTTGTGTTCCAATATCCTTGCTGCTTCATGTCTAGTTGGTCACTGTAATTTGCTTTATTTACTGACTCCCAGTCCGTTGTATAAGTCTCACATTTTGATCCGAAATACTGCAGTTTGATCACGTTCAAAACATCTCGCTGTTTATGTCCTACACGAAAATACGCGAACATATAAAAGGGACAGAAGAAAAGGAAACAACCCAGCATAACCGCTTCGCTGCCTAACCCAGAGCCAGCAACCCAGCCCAGAAATCCAAAGGTGTTCGTTGCACATGCAGCGCCATCACCGCAGGCCGAACCGGCTCGAGAAATGGGCCAGGCCCTGCGCGGCCTGGGCGGCGCGGCTGCCGGACTGCTCGTTGGACGCGGCCTGGGCGGCGCTGCTGTTCTGCGACACCTTTTCCAGCAGCAGGGCGCCGTTGTGGGCGTTGACGCGGCCGTACTTTTTGTTGCGCGTGGTGATGTCGTAGAACTCGTCGGCGTTGTCGGTCTGCATCAGCGCCACCGACTGCTGCAGCTCGTCCAGGATCTGCTGCAGCATGAAGGCGTTGTCGAGGCTGCCGACAAAGGCGGTCAGGTACTGCACGTCGCGCGCGAGGTCGGCGACGCTGTTGGCGTTGATGCGCCGGACGTCGGGGGCCAGGGGCAGGTTCTATGCAGAGAAGACGCATTAGCAGACGGAACGTGCGGTGAGTCGGGAAAAGCCGCTCGGTTTGCACCTACCAGGATTCGTTCGGCCGCGTGGTTCAGGGCGTCGTAGTAGATGAGCTCTTTGATCTCGCGCGGCAGACTCAGCAGCGTCGAGCTCATGATGTTGGACAGGTAGCGCGTCAGCTCCTGGATGTAGTTGCTGGGCTCTGTTTGGGTTTGGGGTGCCATCCTGTGGTTGTTAGCGAGGGTTTCAGAGACAACGAAAACAAAGCGACGCACCAGTCGTCGTATTGGGCGGTGTCGACGAGGTCGTCGATCTTGGAGTTGACCAGCTCAAAGATGCGCTTCTCGGCCGTCTTCTTGTTGCTGCGGAACGCCTCCGTGGCCGTCAGAGTGACAGGGCCACCAGCGGACGTGGATGAGCGAGCACGGATCAGCAGCTGTTCCAGTTCTTGGCAGGCCGTCTCGAAGTGCTCCAGGTTGATGAGGATTTGCACGATCTGGCCCAGATACTGCGAGCTGAGGCGCTCAACAAGCGACTGGCAGATCTTGGCATTGAGCAGCTCATCCAGAGACTGTGGGAAGAGACACGGTTAGACAAGGACACGATAACGGGGGGACACAAGTGCTGCCGACGAACCTTCCGTAGTGTCTCGTCGATGACGGTGGCGTGCTGAAAGTGGTCGTCGGAAAAGAAATAGAACTGGTTGAGAAAGTTGCGGATGTCGATGCAGCACAGGGGGTACATTTGCGAAAAGGGGAGGATGCAGGGGAAAGTGAGCTCCTCGAGCGGCTTCTCCTGCTGGAACCAGCTGACGTTGACGACCTTTTCGTACTCCTCGAGCGTGTTGATGGTCATGGGCATGTAGTCGTCGGTGGACACGATCTCCTGGAAGTCCTCGCTGAAGCGGCGCTTGAGCAGCTCGGCGTACTTGTCAAACAGACGCAGCAGGAACGTGTCCAGCATGGACACGGAGTAGCCCCAGCCCTCCATGGTCTGGATGAAGAGGGCGATCATGCCCTTGACCTTGAGCAGGACCTCGGCGTTGCCCACGTCGCGCAGCGCCTTGGAGATGAGGCTGATGGCCGTCTGGCACATGGAGTCCCACAGCTCGTCGACGTCGACGGGCGAGCGCAGCTGGGGGGCGCGGCGCAGCGTGGCCTTTTCGATGATGGCGAAGCCGGCGACGCCCTCGAGCAGGCTGCTGAGCGACGACTCGGCGTCGTCGTCCTCGAGGTTGACCGAGGTGGGCATGAGCAGGTCTTTCTGCTGGCGGCGCGTGGCCGCGTAGTCGGCGCGGAAGCGGTCGCTCTGGCCGAGCGTCTCGTGGATGTGCAGGGCCTCGAACAGCGGCGTGAAGTCGACCTGGACCTCGTCGTTGTCCAGCACGTCAAACTCCTCGCTCTCGTCGAACACCAGCTCGATGGCGGAGTTGAGGCGGAAGTGCTTGAGGAAGTCGTTCTGCTCGACGCGCTCCTTCATGCGCGTGCGGCGCTGGTCGGTGTGGTAGAAGGCGACCTCGCCGAGGAACTGCGACGTCTCGCGCACGCGGTACAGCCACGTGTTGAGGTCGGTCATGACCGCCTCGGAGATGGTCTTCTGCGACGCCGGGATCGACTGCTGGATCAGGCTGGCCAGCTGGTGCTGCGTCGCGTAGCGGTTCTGGATGATGGGCACCAGGTGCTCGTTCTGCAGGTCCTCGAGCGCCTTGAGCGCGCCGTAGTACTTCTTCTTGCGGATCAGGTTGTGGCCGTGGTTGACGGCGTGCAGAATCTTGAGCGACTCGCGCAGCGCGTCCGACGCATCGGCAATGTTCTGCCGCACCGCGCGTGTGTCCACCAGCCCGCGCTTCTGCTCGGCCAGCTTCTCCGTGCTGGCCTGGATCGACTGGTTGAGCTCAAGGATCTCGGCCGTCAGCGCGACCGTGCCCTCGCGCACCTTCTGCAGCCGGTTGACCGAGCCCAGGAACTCCTCGTGCTTGGTGAGCCCAATGGTCTCGATCTCGCCGTCGCGCGCGTCGACGTACTGCGCCAGGCTCTGGTTCAGGTCGGCGGTGCGGTTGTTGGCCGTGGCATCGCGGAGGACGGGGATCAGCTGGTCGAGAAAGTCGGAGTCGGAAACCGACAGGACGAGCTACGGCTGTCAGTCTGGCAATACCAAGGAGAGTGCATTCTCTCTGCTTCCAGCCTTCCTATCCCCCCCACCAGACATACATCCTGGACGGCAGAGCCGTAGTCGTCGCGTGCTGGCGGCCGGCGCGGCATCGTGACAGCGGAAGGCATAGAAAGTCTATCGGGAAGGAGAGAAGGAGGAAACGGGATGAGCGGCCGTCGTCGTTATCGGTCGTATGCCTCGTTCGTGGCCTCGTTCGCGGCCTCTTTCGCTCTTCGGACCGTTCAGTGCTATGGGCTGGATTGCTCCATCTGCACTAGAATTGTGAATTGCAGCAGGCAGACTATACGAATAATAGAGTAGATAACAGCTCTATGCGCACAATAAGGTGTTTGTCGTCTATGTCAAGGTCTGGTAGGTGGTGATGTTCGATGTAGTGTGGAGCGTGGCCGAAACAATGCCGATATACTCCGCGACACGTTCGATCATTCAGCACGTGACCCGAATAGGGACGAAAAAAACAACTCCTCGAAGCAGAGAGAGATAAGATGTTTGATAGCTATTTCTATCGAATTGGGCACATGAAGGGTGATACAGAATTTAGAAGAAGCAAAAAAAAAATGAGGTAGGAATCGACAAAAAAAATTGTAACTTATGAGCCAGGCCCGAATTGAACGGACAATCTTCGGGAAGCACCATTACTGGAATCCGACGCGTTACCATTGCGCCACTGGCCCTATAGCAAGTATTTCCCGCCTTATTTCCCACTATCTAGGAACCGAATCCACGGCTAGCAGAAACAGAGATCCCAGACGTCCACTAGCATTTGATACTCAGCCTTCAAGCAGGTACACTCACTCTGGTGACTTTCTTTCCTGTCTTTTTGCTGTTTCAGAATGTCTGTCAAAGTTGGTCTCATGTCTGATACTTCTTCTTTGTTCGAATGCAGCTGCGGCTGTGGACCAGCAAACGAGTTCTTTCGCCTCCTTCGGTTCCTTCTGCATTCAGGCACGTTCGCGGAACAGCTTCTTTTTCAGACCCAGCCGTCCGTTCGTGAAAGGCCATATATGACTCTTTGCTTGTAGATCTATTGTATGGAGCCGGGCTCATCCATGCTCGAGCGCGTGCTAGGATCAGTATAGCTCTCGCTTCTTCTGCAATGTACAGCAATCTGGTTTTCTCGGACGGAGTGCTGTGGTGCCGTGTTCGACATCGGAATCCTTGCCATAGGCAGAGCTATACTAAATACGCTTGTGTGAATGGCGAGCAGCCTATAAATCAGCATATTGCCTCCAGATTCTGTCGGTGTGACTCGTTGTCGTGTCTAACTCTGCATCGCTCTTTCCTGTTCCCGGTTCTTTCCTCTTTTGGACTCTTTTCAGCTGTCTTTTCCAGCTCTCGCTGCGATGTGCCTCCGATGCCTCGATCGCTCTTTCCTAATACCGTCCTCTGTTCCCTATTCTAGTATGCTCTTTCCTTCCGCGTCTTCACGAGACGCGTCTGCTGATCCTACCGTCGCGTCACCGCTCTCTGCCTTTTCTTCCTCCCCATCCTCTTCTTCAATTTTCTTTTCTTCTTTCCTTTTCTCTTCCCGTCTTGTTTCTCACTCATTCTCTTCGCGTCTTTCTTTTTGAACCCTACTCATTTTTGACAGTCCGTTACTTTGCCATCTGTGGCATCGTGAAATCGTTAATTATTTTTCGTTTTTCAGTCGATCGTTCTTTTGAGGCTTTTGTTTCCTTCTAATCTCTTTTCTGGTCCCTTTATACCTTCCGAGTTGATCCCACAGAGGTGAGTCCCTCCCCACAACAAGGTCGAGCACCTTGAGCTACCCTCCTCCTTTTGTTTTTGTCATTTCAGGTCACTCTTCTCCTTGTCCTCTTTCTATTTTATACACATGTTTCGCTTCTCTTTGTTTGGCTTGGCTCTCCTCGCCAAAGAAACGTTTTGGATACTCTCAGACACAGACTTACATCTCATCTTTATGTTGTTTGACTTCGTTTTCCTCCCGTTTTGTCATTCTCTCGATCTCAACGGCTCTGTATTCATTGTTCTTGCGTCTTTCATTTGTATCATGTCCATGTTGTCCCTCGCCAGCTCCTATGACCATGGCATCACGGGATTACGTTTCTGTCTTATGCTAACAACGAGGGTTCTCCATAAAGAACAAATAGGAAGAAGCACTTGTCAACCATGTCTCAGTTTTCCTACCCCCTGGCGTCGCCGACGTCTTTTTCCGGCGGAGGTGCCGACATTGGAAATCTCGCAGACACTCCAAACTCCCGCGTTGTTGCTTTCTCGCCGTCTGCCCACTCGACAAAGTCGGCCTCGCTGCTCCATACTCCGGATCGTGAGAACTCTGGGCAACAGCTTCTCGTTTTCTCGCCGACGCACAGCAGCGGGGGTGGCTTCCGCACCAGTGGCCTCTCGGGCGATGACCCCTTTGTGACCCCCTCATCCCAGAGCAAGGCCACCGACAACAACCAGCGGCTGTCAGCCACTGCGTCTAGCTTCCGTCCAGTTTACGGCAATGCGTCGTCTGAGGAGTCCGGTGACGCCCACCCTCGCACTGCCGAAGAGCCTGACAAAGCTGGTCCACCGCGGAAGGCCGACCAGATTTCCCCTGTGTTGAGCACAGAACTCATGTTGTCCCGCTGCATCGAGGTCTCGTGTTTGTCGCAGGCTGTTTCTGCTGCTGACATTGAGACCTATCAAGCGGCAAGTAAACTCAGTTTTCCGTTGCTGCTTCTCGTTATGATTCTAACCCCTTTTCCCAGAAACTGGCTTCCCTGGGCTCTCCTTGCCAAGGTAGCAAGCAAGTCTTCGTCAGAAACAACAAGGCATATGTCCGCTTCACAAACATTCGGGACGCCTGTGTCAGTCATCGAAATGTCCATCTTTGTGGCCCCAATTGGATTGCCAACTTCATAGGGCCCTCGGATTTTGCCCAGGTTTGTTCCCTTGGCTATTAACATGCTCTCCTTCGCCAGCCGCAACTAACTAACAACTATATGAAGCTCTTCGGACCCAGCGAGTTCGGCACTTCACATGAGGGCCAACTGGACATGCTTGCTGTTCTTCTACACAACGCTCCCATCGAACTTTCCCAAGTCGAGCCACTTGTCTTCAAGCTTCTCCAATCCGAAGGGGACCTTTTCGCATTCAAAAAGGACCCTCGCTCTGAGGAAGGGACACTGAAGGCCATCATTGAATACGCTGATAACAATGTCTCCCTCGCCGTCGCCGGGAAACTCAATGGGGTCATGGTTGATGTGAGCTTTTCCTCTTCCCGATACCACATCGAACAGCTCTTGCTGTTCCTGTGGAGATACTCCAACCACGTTAGTGGCCTATTTGATTATCTGACAGCACAGGGACTACATATGCGCTTGAATTTCTACCAGCCGGATGGCCATACAGGCCGCGCTGTATCCCAGAGGGATGGCATTACAACACCCATGGCAACACCCATGCGGTATCCTCCCGACGATGGTGCCGGATTTCAGACACACGCAGCTCAGGCACACGCAGCCATGCCATACACTAGGACGCAGCCCCCTGTCAACAACGCCTCGCTTGCTCCAAGCAGACATCAGCAGCCAACCCCCCCGACACCCGGCATTGGCGGCCCGCCTCAGGTGGCGCTTGTCCCAATGATGCTTCGGAACCCGTACACACCCGGGGCGCCAATGATTTTCGATCCTTATGGTCCCCAGGGTCATGCAATGACTTCAATGGGTGGTACTCCCTATGTTTTTCCGCCTCATGGTATGCAGACCGTCGTTGCTCCTGGCGCTTTCGAGGGTGGGCCCAGGTCTATGCCCATGTCCATGGGCAACACCAATCGATTTGGCAACCGTCGCGGTCTCACGCGTCCTGAGAGAGGGTTGCACTTCAATCCTAGTGGCCATCACAATCAAGTGGACGTGAACCGCATTCGTGAAGGCGTTGACGTCCGCACCACTGTAAGTCGAGCGATTTGTCCCATACCTATATCGATGTTCCAAATGAGGACTAACAATGATAAAGATCATGTTGCGAAACATTCCCAACAAAGTCGATCAGCGAATGCTCAAGGCTATTATCGACGAGTCCAGCTGGGGAAAGTATGATTTCATGTATTTGAGAATCGACTTTGCCAACGACTGCAAGTAAGACACTTACCAATTACATTTCCCATCATCACAAGCTGCATATATGGGGATATCAAACTGATACATTATTGCAGTGTGGGATATGCATTCATCAACTTCGCGGATGTACGTTCTATCCCATCACCGTACTATCATGCTTACATCTCTAACACAATTCAACATACAGCCGTTGGATATCATCGATGTATGTAAACATTTGACAGACTGCGTTCATTCATCTTCGTTTCTCGCTACATTGAGAAAGCTATCTGACAGACACTATTAGTTCGCCAATGCCAAGGACAACCAGCGGTGGTAAGAGACCTTGAACCCGTCGAAGAAGAACCTGGAACCATTGCTGATATAAAAAGGAACTGCTTTCGCAGTGACAAAGTCGCCGAGATTTCCTATGCGAGTAAGAACATTAAGGAATATCTCGGTTCGGTCAGCCAATAAGATACAGAGCACTATACTAACTGCACAATAGCCATCCAGGGCAGAGACTGCCTGGTGCAGAAGTTTCGCAACAGCTCGGTGATGCTTGAGGCCCCCCATTACCGGCCGAAGGTATGTGCACTTGGCTAGAGCTTCTTGTACATTTGTTATTGAGCAGGCTTCTAACCCTGGCAAGCTGTACTATACCATGAACGGACCAAACCCTGAGCTTGCCGGCAAAGAGGAAGAGTTCCCAGGCCCGGACAATCCATCCAAGATGAAGCGGAGCTGTGAGAATGCAGAGCACGTTGGTGAGTATTACCATGCTGTCTTGGCCATTAGACTTGTAACCTGATTGGCATAATGCTAACAAAAAAAGGCCTTTTCACACCGCATCTGAGCCAGTACTACCGCGATGAACAACGTCGCCGTCGCTCTCAGTACGATCGCGGCACCAGGATGGCGGCCCTCGAGGAATATGACTACGATTCTGCGGTGGCCAAGCAGCGGATGTATGTTACGCAGTGAAGCAGACCTACCAGTACAGTTGGTATTGGCGTCTTGGCTCATCAAAGGACTGGCTTTTGCTGTGAAGTGCTATTCGCCATCCATGTTTTGTCTTTTTTCATTCACATTTCTCTGTTGTTGTCTCCTTTTTTTTTTGTCTTCAAATTTGTGCTGTCTGATTTTCTCCGCTGTATTTCTTTTCTCTTGTTTTCTTTTGCTTCCGGATGTTCGTAGAATTTTTCAACATTTTAGTGTCTTTCATTTCGAAGTCACTATTGCAAAGCTTTCTGGGGGGAGGAAGGAGGAAAATTTCTGGGGGGATAAAAAAAAGTTATTGCGTTTCTTCTGGTCCCGGCGCAGCCCAAGTGGGAATGTGCCTGCAAAGTATTCGTTAGAGGGGACAGGTTTCATTCGGTTACTCGTTTGCAGGAAAGTTGCTGTTGTAATTTGTTGCAGTTGTTTTTGCTCTACTTGTTTATCTGACTATTGCATCTTGCTATGTCGTTCTGTTGTTGTTGTTTGGCTTTGTTTGAATTTCGAGGGGAAGGCGGCTGGCTATTATTGAGCCACAGCACATTCACTCTACCTGTCCCCGGACAGGGATTGTTGATATGGCATGGCGAGAAGTCTACATTGGTGTGATCTCACCACAAGACGAAACACACGGCGGCAAACGAAAGGGAGATTATGTGTGGCTGGTTGTATTATTGTTTATTGACTAGTCGTCGCTCAGAGTCAAATATCATACGCATGCGGGAAAAAAAAAAACGCCGTGGCCAGTTGAGGGCTGCTATAAAGAAACGAAACGGGAATGCTGTGCAAAAAGAAAAAGAAGAAGCAAACGCTCAATCGAACAAGTCCGCCAGGTATACGCTCTGCGCCCGTTGAAGAAAAAGAAGAAAATAAAAACTGAAGGAAGAGAACGGACGAGGCGAAGCAGCAGTGTGTCTTCTGCTCTGGCCCGCGTCAACCTGCGTCGTGTCCCGTACTCGTAAGCCCCGACAAAGACTTCTAGCGACCGGCAAGTGCGGAAGCTGGCAAGCCGAGGCCCGTCACGGAGCCGTTGCCGAGGCCCTTTTCCCGTTCGTCTCCCACTCGGTGGTTCGCCGGTTCCGGGCCGTCGACGTCTTCCTCGTCGGCCTCGAGGATCTCGTCGAGCCGGGGCAGCGGGGGCGGCGGCGGGAGAGACGACGTTGTGGGCGGTGCTCCTGAGGGCTCGTCCGGCGAGGTCGGGGAGGTCTGCGAGATGGACGAGATCGGCGTGGTGGGCGTGGTGGGCGTGGTGGGCGTCAGCGGCAGCAGCTTGTCCATGTCGACGGTGCGCGGCGGTAGGGCCTGCTGCGGCCGGTCGGCGGCGAAGAGCGAGGGCAGCAGCTCGGCGGGGTACTGGCGGTCGTAGTCGGGCGACGAGGCCATGGAGGTGGGCGACGGCGAGCGCTGCTGGGGGAAGTAGACGGGCCTGCTGTGGACGGGGCCTCGGTCGGCAGCATGGCCACTGCCATGGCCGCCACCGCCGCCACCGCCGCCGCCACCACCACCGGTGAGCAGGCCGCGCGAGAAGATGACGAGGGCGAGGCAGCACAGCAGCAGGACGGACTGCAGGATGGCCATGCGTTTCTGGAAGACGACCTCGTCGGCGAGCACGTTGAGGCGGTCGCTGAGGGCGACGGTCTCGCGCTGGCTCTGCTCGCGCTGGGTCTCGAGGGCGAGCACGGTGGACTGCCAGATCTGGTCGTACTGGTGGCGCATGTGGCGCAGCTCGGCGAGGACGGTCTGGTTGAGCGTGTCGAGAAAGGTGTCGACGCGCGCAATCTGCTTGCGCTCCATCTTGCGCAGGGCGTCCTGCAGGAAGCGCGACTGGTCCTCGATGTACTGCAGCGAGAGCGACGTGTTGGACTCGAGGAGCTGCAGCCGCTTGGTGATCGACTTGAAGAAGCTCTCCTGGACGGGCGGCGACATGGCGGGCGGGGGAGGGGGAGGCGGAAGGGGAGGTGGTGGCGGTGGTGGCGGCGGCACGCTGGCAGCGGCAGACGGGGACGACGGGGAATGCGAGTGAGCGGAGGAGGAGGAGGAGGAAGAGGGGGATGACGACCCCTTCGCCCCCGTGTTCTGGCTGCTAGAGGCAGATGCAGCCGCAGACGCGCTGGAGGCCGTCCGGGTGCTGCTGCTGGTGCTGCCCTTGCTTGGCGACGAAGCGTCTGCGGGCGGAGCCGAGTCCGAGCCCGTGTCGGAGCCTGGTCCCGAGGCCGGAGGTGCATGTGCCTCTGAATAGGGCGAGGCCGAAGCTACAGAGGAGGCAGAGACAGTGGCGGCGCGAGAGGGTGACGACGGAGTCCCGGCAGAGGCGGCCGCAGACGCTGCCGCGGCATGGGACATGTTGCCGCTCTGGGAAGGCGGCTGTGGCTTTTGCGGCGGCGGGGGCTCTTTCAGTCCGGCCCCAGCGGCCATCGGGTCCGGAGACATCGTGGACGCCAGCGGAGGGGACTTTGCGGCGTCTGGTGCGGCAGCGGCCGCGCGGCTGTTCCCGGCGTCCGCGCTGCCGGACACCGATGCAGGCGTCTGGGCCGTGGCGGATTCCGAGCCCGCCGACGACGGACCGGAAGAAGGGCTGCACCGAGAGTCGTCTGCAGGAAACAGGACGGACGAATGCCACAAAAAGGGGTTCCATGGCGTGGTGCCGTTCGACGCGGCCTCAATCTGCTGGGCCGCGTCGGCTGCCTTCTGCCGCTCTGCGTCCTGTTCCCGCTGCTCGTCCTCTTGTTGCCGCAGTGCCTCCAGGCGTTCGCTCTGCTGCTGCTGCCTCTGCTGTTCAGCCTCGGCCTCGGCCGCGGCCTGCTGCTGCTGTTGTTGTTGTTGTTGTTGCTGCTGTTGCTGCTGTTGCTGCTGCTGCTGCTGCTGCTGCTGCTGTTCGAGCTGCTGGCGCTGCTGGGCGTCGTCGTCCTCGGCGTCGTCCTCGTCCTCGTGGCCGTTCTCGCTGTCTTTCCACGAGTCGAGCATGCGGGTGCCGTGCACGCGCAGCAGCGACAGCGGGCAGTAGTACTCGTTGCCGTAGTGGGTGAGGAAGTCGATGCGCAGGTACTTGGCCCAGATCTGCGGGTGCTCGATGAGGAACGGCTGGATGTCGCGCGTGTTGCGCGCCTCGAACTCGCCGAGCGTCTTCCAGCGGTCGGCCTTGGCCGGGTAGCGGTCGCTGACGCTGACGCGGAAGCGCCGCACCATGCTGGAGAAGAACTCAAAGTTGGCGAGCACGACCGTGTCGACGAGGATGTCGTCGCTGAGCTCGACGACCACGTACTTGTCGCGCGTGCCGCACTCCATCAGCATGTACGAGTCCTTGTTCTCCACCAGGATCGCCTTGGAGTTCTTGGCGCCCTTGTTCGTCTTGAGCACCGTCGCGCCCGCGTCAAACGACGCAAACGAGAAGCGCTCCTTGCTGGTCTTGCCCGCGTCCTTGCTGCGGTAGTACTGCGCGCCGCCGTCCGCGTACAGCAGCGCGTCCTCGGGCGGTCGGTCGCCCGCGGCACCGCCCCCGCCGCCGCCGCTGCTGCTGCCGCCGCTGCCGCCGCCATGAGGGCCACCGCTGCCGTCCGTGCCGCTGTCTGCCTCGTGGGTGGCACTGCCGTCGTGCGGGTGCTGGTGCTGCCCCCGCGTGGCCGACCCGGCCAGCTCCGACACCTTCTCGTGGAGCACGTCAAAGTCGAGCGCGATCTCGCCGTCGTCGCCGATGCTGTCCACGCTGCTGTCGCCGCCGGCGTTGTTGTGCTGGCGTTGGCGTTGTTGTTGTTGTTGTTGTTGCTGCTGCTGCTGCTGGCGGCGCCGCGCCTGGAGATCGGCCGGGTCCTGCCCGGCCTTCTTCAGCTGCAGCACCTTCCACTCCTCAAAGGACATGAACGTGTTGGTGGCCAGGTCGTCCTGGCCGTCGTCGTCGTGGGTCATCGTCGTCGTTGTTGTGCTGCCCGTCCCCGTTTCGGCGGCTGCCGCGGGGGACGCTGTGGGAGAGGCTGTTGCACTGGGCGCGCCGTCGCCTGCGCGGGCCGGGTCCGCGGCCGGCGCGGCTGTCGCGTTGGCCGCCGCCCAGCTGGTCCACAGGCATTGCTGCGGCAGGGTGTGTGTGAGGTAGTTGATCGTCTTGTATTGGCAGGTGCCGTTGTCTGCAGACGGAGACGTAGAGACGTTGGTCGAGGAGGAGAAGGGGAAGGAGGACGTAGGCGACGGAGAGGACGAGGGCGAGGTCGAGGACGAGGTGGAGGAGGAGGAGGATGACGAAACCGGCGCGGCGTGGGACGGGGAGACCGTGATCGAGGAGACGCTGGGTGCTGCCGTCTCGGACGACACCGACGACGCCGCCGATACTGCTGCGGCGACGGCCGCGCCCGAGACAACACCGCCCGCCGCTGCCGCCGCTGCC
>LZPB01000215.1:0-27224 GCA_001676865.1 Ceratocystiopsis minuta | reverse complement strand
GCCGGTGCCGGTGCCGCCGCCGCCGCCTCGGCCACCGCCACGGCCACCTCCACCCCCGTCAAGGTCCCGTCGGCCGCCGCCAGCTACACGCCCGCCACGCTGGACCCGGACCTGCGCTCGCAGATCAACATGGTGCTGATCCGCGACGGCCACGTGGGGAGGTGCGTGCAGGCCTTCTCCCCGTTGGTGTCCCTCTACTCACTATGAACCCCCAGAATACAAGACCACCTCCTCCACATCCTCCACGCCGACGCCTCCGACTGGCCCGCCGCCGTCCAGGCCCACGCCCTCGCCCTCCTGCGCACCGGCGGCTACAGCACCTTCCCTGCCCTGCTCGAGCGCGTCATGGACGACATCCGCCGCGACACCCAGGAGCAGGAGCGGGCGGCGGCCGGGACCACCGCCACCACCACCGGCAGCAATCCCTCTGCCGCCGCCGCCGCCGCCGCCAAGCAGAAGAAACGCACCAACGGCACCGCCGCCGCCGCCGCCGCCGCCGCCACGCCGTCGCTCGCCTTCCCCGCCGCCGTCGTCGAGGAGGCGCTGCGGGCGACGCGCGAGAGCCTGGAGATGGTGTGCGAGATCGAGGAGTAGGCCGGGGATGGGAGGTCCTCACCCCGCGTATGGTGTTTTTTTGCTTCTTTCTTTCCCGGGAACTCCTCGGCTGGCGTTTTCTTTCTTTCCCTCTGTGCTTTGTCTGGGTTCGGTCTGGCTTTGTTGGTTTGGTTCCCCTTGGGTCTTTGGTTGATCTGCGTTGGTTTCTATTCTCCTTCTCGTCGTTCTCCCGACGATAGATGGCGTGTCTTCGAGTCTTCAAAAACATAAAAAAGGCTGCTGCCTCAGTCTACAAAAATACTACGGCAATTTACACCCTCGCTTGCTTTCCAGTGCATAGTTTCTTCATTGGGAAAAGAATAACTCAGACCGAGACCACTGCAAGAAAACACCGGAAGACGAGAGCACGCCGCCCGGAACAGGACAAAAGAAGAGAGGCTTCAAGCACAGAGACAGCGCCGCCATGACCCGGTCCTCTCATCCTTGCCCGTCCGAACGGACACATGTATCACAACCCAAGCGCAGAGAACGAACAAGACATGAACGAGAAAAATAATGAAAGAGAAAAAGACCAGACAGAAAAAAAAACAAAACATCCTTCAGTCTAAAAAAGAAAGCCTTCCGTTATCTTGATCTCTCTCCCTCCTCCTGCCTTTGCTTGCCATCCCCCTTCGTCCTCCTGTCCGCCCCGTCTCCGTCTAGTTGTAGAGCTCGTCGTCAGCGCCCGTATCGTCAAAGCCCGCCGGCGCCCCTCCGCTGCCGCCCGCGCCGCCGGCCGCCTCCACGCCGCCCTCCGGGAACTTGAAGAAGGCGCCCGGCCCGGCGTTCTTCATCTGCTGCGCAAACGCCTCGTACCGGCGGATCTCCACGTCCGACACCGACCGGCGCGCCATCTGCATCGCCTCCTCAAAGTGCCGCTTCGTCAGCTGCGGCACCGGGTCCTCCGCGTCCTCGTCCATCTCCGTATCCTCGCCGGCCGCCTCCGCCGCCTTGGTCCGCTCAATGTCCGCCGCAATCGACTCCTTGATCGCCAGCTTGACCGCCCGCTGCGTGATGAAGCCCAGATCCGCACCCGAGAACCCGTGCGTCTTGGACGCAATGTACTGCAGGTCGATGTCGTCCGCCACCGGCGTCTTCCGCAGCTGCGCCGACAGGATGCTCAGCCGGCCCAGCTCGTCCGGCAGCGGCACGTAGATCAGCGAGTCCAGACGGCCCGGACGGCACAGCGCCGGGTCCAGCTGCTCCGGCCGGTTCGTCGCGCCAATCACAAACACGTTCTTCTTCGACGTCATGCCGTCCATCTCCGTCAGCAGCTGGTTGACCACCCGGTCCGACGCGCCGCCCGCGTCGCCCATCGACCCGCCACGCGCCTTGGCGATCGAGTCCAGCTCGTCCAGGAACACAATGCACGGCGCCGCCGCACGCGCCTTGTCAAAGATGTCGCGGATGTTGCTCTCCGACTCGCCGAACCACATGCTCAGCAGCTCCGGCCCCTTGACCGAGATGAAGTTGGCCGAGCACTCGTTGGCCACCGCCTTGGCCAGCATCGTTTTACCCGTACCCGGCGGGCCGTAGAACAGCACGCCGCGCGACGGCGACATGCCGAACTTGAGGAACTTCTCGGGGTGGTCCACGGGGTACTGGACGCTCTCCTTGAGCTCCTGCTTGACCGTCTCCAGACCGCCAATGTCGTCCCAGCGCACGTTGGGCACCTCCACCACCGCCACCTCGCGCAGCGCCGACGGGTTCGACACGCCCAGCGCGAAGCGGAAGTTCTCCATCGTCACGCCCAGCGAGTCGAGCACCTCGGCGTCGATCGTGTCCTCGTCCAGGTCGATGAGGTCCATCTTCTCGCGGATCTGCTGCATGGCCGCCTCCGAGCACAGGGCGGCCAGGTCAGAGCCGACGTAGCCGTGCGTCTCGGCGGCGATCTGCTCCAGGTCGACGTCGTCGCCGAGCTTCATGTTCTTGGTGTGGATCTGCAGGATCTCGAGACGGCCGGTCGGGTCGGGGATGCCGATATCCACCTCGCGATCAAAGCGGCCAAAACGACGCAGCGCCGGGTCGATCGAGTTGGGCCGGTTCGTCGCCGCCATGACCACCACGTTGGACCGCGCCTTCATGCCGTCCATGAGCGTCAGCAGCTGCGACACCACGCGGCGCTCGACTTCGCCGTTGGTCTTTTCGCGCTTCGGCGCAATCGAGTCGATCTCGTCAATGAAGATGATGGCCGGCGAGTTCTCCTCGGCCTTCTCAAAGGCCTTGCGCAGGTTGGACTCGGACTCGCCCGCCATCTTGGACATGATCTCGGGGCCGTTGATCAAGAAGAAAAAGGCACCCGTCTCGTTGGCCACGGCACGCGCCATGAGCGTCTTGCCCGTGCCGGGGGGGCCGTACAGCAGCACACCGCGCGGCGGCTTGACACCAATCGACTTGAAAAGCTGCGGGTGGCGCAGCGGCAGCTCGACCATCTCGCGGATCTGGGCCATCTGCTTCCGGCAGCCACCAATGTCGTCGTAGCCGACCTCGTTCAGGTTGTTCTCCTCCTCCTCGCGCTGGATGGGGTCGCCCTCGCAGTGGATGACCGTGTCCTGGGCCACGATGCCGTACTCTGGCGGGTCGACCTCCACGACCTTGAACTCAACCTGGCGCATGCCACCCCGGACGGTAAATAGGTCGCCTTGGCGCACAGGCCGGTATGCCTCGCGGAAGTAGGGAGCTAGAAACACGTCAAAGAGCGAGCCCGTCAAGCCCTCGACAGTGTCGGCGATAGGCAAGACGGCAATGTGCTTGGCCTGTAGAAAAGGTGTCAGCAGGAGCCAAATCACGAGAAATCAACATAAGCAGTGCTCAAACCAAGAGGTGCATACATATTTGATGTCCGGGCAGGGGTGGACAGTAACCACATCGCCGTGCTTGATCCGGAGATTGTGACGGGCCACGCGGGTCAGACGGGCGCTGCCCTCGTCCAGGTCGTCGTCGGACAGGACGATGAGGACAGTGTCCTTGCGCTTCTTGCCGCGGACGATGACAGCGTCGCCGCGGAATAGCTGCAGGGTGTCCATGGTGGCGGGAGCCAGCATGATGATGGAGTTGTCATCGTTGACGGAGTCGGTAACCCTGTGGGCGTTGCGTTAGCACGTTTGTTGTTTTTTTTGTTTGCCATTTCGCACAACGAACGACCAACGGAGAGGGTGGCAACGTACAGCAGCTGGTTCGGCTTCTTCTTCTTCTTCAGGATGGCCGTGGCCGTGTCGTCCTCCTAGGGACCAAGTCAGCAGGGGTCGAAAGAGGATGCACCGGGCGAAGGAAGCCAGCTTCTTGTCCGAGGACAATCGAAGCTTTGCTTCTGCGTCGGCGCAGTCTTCGTGTTGCGTGTTGGGGTACTCACATCGCGGTGTTCAGCACCAGAAGTATCACTGCGGCAAGAAACGTTAGCATCTCTGTTTGGACCACCACGTCCCTCTCTCTCCCTTCCTCCGGAGTGGGCAAAGAACGTACGCCAAGTTGACCTTTTGCTTCTTGGGCGTGGACTCGGGCTGCTTGTCAGACATGGTGACGGTGAGGGTCGAGGTCTTTCGCGAAGCAGCGGGATGGGGTGACGATGAGAGAGCAAGAGAGAACAGCTACTCGTCGACAGGGGGGGGGGTTGGGGGGGGGTTGGTCGTCGGGGACCGGGCGAGTTCGTAAAGGGTTGAAGAAGGGAGGAAGCGTGCGGAACAAGCAAGCAAAAAGTGAAGAAGAGGAGAAAGGCAAATGGATGGGTGTTGTTGTGTGTTGGGATGAGAAAACGGAGGGTGTGAGAGGAGCCAGGCAAACGAAAAAGCACCAGGGAAGGCAAGTTTCCGCCCTTGCGTTAGCTGTGCCCAGCAGGCAGGAATAGGGGAGTTTCGGCGGGTTGGGGTGGCTGCAAAAGCGTTGTCCGGTAGACCGGTGCGATGTACACTGGGGCGCCGCCGTCGGCCGACAGGTACAAACGAACTAGGCCACCAGCTGGATGACGACCGCCGAGGGCGGGGCCTGGCCGCCGCCACCCCTAAGCTTTGGAAGCTTCCAAGGGGTTCCACTTGCTGACTGTAAGCGACACCGATTGGGAAAAAAGACCACGATTCACAAACGAAGGCATCCAAGACAACGCCCAAGGCATCGATGGCCACGTTTGCATTACTTTTTCTTCTTTTTATTTTCTTATTGCAGAATGAACTGACTGATTGCTGTCGTTGTATCGAAGACAAATAAATACAGAAAAAAAACAAGAACGGTAGGGGGATAAAACGCCAGTTGAAACAGAAACCCAACAAAAAAAAAAGGAAGAAATAGGCCGCAAGACGAACAAAAACGAACAGACCTCCGTCCCTCCTACTCCGCATTACGCTGCTTTTCTCCTGCGCGCATGTCCCTGTCCGTGTGTTGTTCGCCCCGTTTTCCTCCTCGCCCCCAAAACGCCGTTCGCCGAGAGCCGCAGCCCCCGGGCAGCCAACAGAGGACTCCGCTAGATAAAGATCTTGATCCCGCCGCTGCTCACCGTCGACACCAACGACGCCTGCGTGGCCGCCATCCCCAGCAGCTGCGGCTGCGAGTACTTGGACACCGCCAGGCCTATGCTGCTCGGCCCCTGGGCCACGCCGCCGCCCACGCCTACGCCCCGGCTGCCGCTGCCCTCGCCGGGCTCGCCGCCGCCGCCNNCGCCGCCGCCGCCGCCGCTCTCGTCGTCCGGCCCGCCGTACCGGTGCACGCTGCCGCCGCTGTCGCTGCTGTCGACGATAAAGGGCGCCGGGAACGCGGCGTCGTCGTTGTCGTGCTCGTGATGGTAAACAGGATGGCTGTGCGCCAGGCTGTCCTCGCCGGTGCTGTGGGAGATGTCCCCCTCCATCGCGTCGGCGTAGTAGGACGACGCAGGGCGGTACCGCTCGGACAGGATCAGCTCCTCGCCCTCCATGTCGTCGCAGTCCTCGTCCTCGTCGTCCTCGTCGTCCTCGTCGTACACGTCCTCGTACTGGTCTTGGTCGTCCCGGCTCGCCGCCTCGTGTGCCTGCGCCTCCCCGTCCGGCGCCGGGGCCCGCATGGGAAACACAAACGCAGCGTGGGCCGGGTGCTCGATCCCGCGGCTGGGCGGCGCCGAGTCGGTCGACGACGGTGTCGACTGCGCCGAGTAGAACGACTGGGCCGGCTGGTCGGGCAGCGTTGGCTGCGAGGCCTGGGAGGGCTGTCGTGCTGCCGCTGCCGCTGCTTCCGCCGCGGCCTGGGCCTGCGTCTGCAGCGGAAAGAACGGCGGCCGGCCCATGGGCCGCGGCGGCGCGTTCAGCTCGGTCGGCGGGAGCACAAAGGTGCACAGGCTGCGCCAGTTGGGCTCGTCGGACTCGAGCGTTTCCCAGGACGCGGACGAGGACGTCGACTGCTGGCCGTTGGCGTGGGTGCCGGCCGCGGCCGTGTGCTGCTGCTGCTGCTGCTGCTGCAGAGACGACGCCGACGCGGCCGCCGACGTCTCCGGAAGCAACAGCAGACTCCGGACCTCCTCGATCGCCGCCGAGATGCCGCTGAGCCCGCTCATCGCGCTGGTCGGCCGCCCCTGCTGCTGCAGCGGCTGCTGCTGGTAGAGCTGCTGCTGCAGCTTCTGCTGGCTGCGGTGGCGGCTGCGGCTGCCCAGCGAGCTGGCAATCTCGTAGGACAGGCTGCTGTGCAGGGACCGGGCGTCGCGCTCGGCGCGCGACGGCGCGATGAACAGCGCCGGCCGCGGCGGGTCCACGCGGAGGGCGCGGTCCTCCTCCTCTTCCTCCTCGTCGTCGTCGTCGTCGTCGTCGTTGTTGCGGCTGCTGCTGCTGCCTGCGTCGAAGCTCAGGTCGTCGCCGCCGCCGCCGCCTTCATGGTACGCCTGCAGGCGCAGCTCCTTGGGCGTCTTGGTGCCCACGAGCCGCACGACCTGCTGGCCGCCGTCCCCGGTGCTCCTGCTGTTGCTGGTGCTCCTGCTGGACCGGCTGCTCAGCTGGGACGGCTCCTCGGAGATGCGGTTGTCGCGGCTGATAAACACAGGCTTCGGCCGGTACGGCTGGGCCGTGGTGACGCTGTCGATCCGCACGCTGCCGAGATCCGTGTCAAAAGACGCCACGTCCGACGACGGGATGCCTCGTGTCCCGTCCCCATCCCCGGCCCCGGCCCCGGCCGCCTGGGCCGCGCTCGAGGCCTCGGCACGGACGTCCGCCGGCTGCTGCGGCGGCTGCTTCTTAGAAGAACGGAACCGGCTCACAATACGCGCGGCGAACCCGGACAAGAAGCCCGCCTGCGGTGCTGTCTGCGCAGACGAGGCCATGCCCTTCTCGACGTCGGCCGTGCTGTGCGAATACCCGTGGCCGGTGCCCTCGATGTTGTCGTTGCCGTTGCTGTACAGCGTCGCCCAAGACCCATCCGCGTCTGCCACGTCGGACGTCGGCGAGCCGCCCCGAGCCGACCCTTCTGCGTGGACTGCGTCGTCCCCGTCGTCGTCGTCGTCGACCTCGCTGCCCGCAGCGCCGGCCCCCTCCACGGCAGACTCGGTGGCCGTCGCCGCCACCGCTGCTACGCCGGCCACGGGCCCGGCGATGGACGCGGCCGATCTCGATCCCGTCGACCCGCCAAACTCCTCGACGATGGCGCGCTGGCTGGGAATGGAGTGGTCCGGGTCCAGACTGCTCAGCCCGTTGGTTCCATCGCCGCTGTTGATGCTGTAGATGCCCAGGGCGTCGCCGACGTCGCTCCGCGTCTGGGACAGAGGGGCGTCGTCGTCGTCGGCCAGAGACCGGTCGGGGCCGCTGTCGCGCTGCGACTGCCCGGAATCGCTCGACGGCTCGGCCGCCCCAAAGGGCCACTGCGCACGACCACCACCAGCAGCGGCGGCGGCCACGGCCACGCCCACGCCCACGCCCACGCTCTCCCGCTCGTGCCCGCTGCTGCTGGCAGCAGACGCCACCGACGTCCTCGGCGAGGCGGAGGATGGCTGCTGCTGCTGCTTCTGGCCGGGCGGCGCGGGGAAGTCGGGGATGGTGCCCAGGGGACTGCCCACCAGCGGGCTGTTCACGTCGGCCACGCGCAGGCTCTCGGTCGTTCTCTCGGCCGCCAGCCCGTCGCCGCCGTCCGTCGTCGTCAGGGCGGTCCCCGCCGGCACCGACAGGCGCTTCTCGTCGATCTGGGGGCTGGGCTTCAGGATCTGGATCCGCGGCAGCTGCTGCTGGGCATAGGCGTCTTTCCGGTTGCCGATCTTGTACACCTTGTTGAGCGCGTGCAGAGACGAGACCGCGTTGTCCTGGCCGTTGTACGCAAAGCTCAGCGGCACCGGGTGCGAGATGCTGTTCTCCTTCGCGTACAGCACCTGCTGCTGCTGCTGCTGCTGCTGCTTCTGCCGCACCCGCCGGAAGCACATGCAGCAGGCCACGAGGGCGACCACGAGCGCCAGCAGCAGCGTCGGGATCAGCACGGCCAGCAGAATGGTCCGCGTGGACGTCGACGACGAGCGTCCGCCACTCGCTGCAGCAGCGGACGTCGTCGTCGCGCTGCCCGTGCTAGTGGTGGCCGACGGGGAGGGGGCGGTGCTGTCGTCGGTCGCGTTGGACCCGGACAGGATCTGCAGCATAAACGTCTCGCTCTCGATCGACTTGGTACGCTCGTGCATGGCGCGCACCGAGACCGAGATCGACGACGCCACCTCGGTAATGGGCACGGTGCCCGAGAGGGTGAGGCTCGCGTTGTCGCAGCGCAGCCAGTCGACGGCCGGCTCCGTCTGCACGGTCACGTCGATGCCGCTCTTGTTCTGCAGGTAGGGCGCGAGGTCCAGCGAGAACGGCCCGCCGCGCTCGGCCTGCATGGCCGGCAGCATGCTCCGGAACACGGTGCCGTTCTCGTTCAGGTCGACCTGAAAGGTGACGTTCACCGTGTCGGCGAGCGCGTCCGAGAAGCTGACCAAAAAGGCCGTGTTCTGCGCGGACGACGGCGGCGTGCCGCTCAGCAGCCAGGTGGCCTTGTCGAACGACAGCCAGTCGGGCAGCGACTGGCCGGCCAGCACCGTGGCCGTCAGGTTGGCCGGGCCGGCGACGCGGCCGTCGACCTTGACGCCGCTTTGCAGGCCGGTGTAGTGCAGCGCCGTGCCGACGGTGGCATTGAGAACCACAGACGGGTCGTCGACCGTGATCGTGTGGCTGCCGACAACAATGGAAAAGGCGATCGAGGCCGCGGAGAAGCCCGTGATGTCGGAGGCGACCAGCTGGAGATTGAACCGTTGCGGCGGCTCGATCAGCGAGTCGGCCGGCGGGGTGGTGCCGGCAAACGCAAGGCGTCCGGCATCAAAGGACACCCAGGACGGCAACGGCGAGTTGTCGCCAGAGACGGCGTAGTAGTTCAGACCCGAGCGGGAGAAGGTGGACGGGGAAAAGGAAAAGTTGAAGGAAGAGGCTGGGTAGGAGAGCAGAGAGGACGGTTCGGAGTAGGGGTAACCAGAGTCTTCCAGCTGCTGGCCAATGGGTATCTCGACGGTTGGGGCCTCTGTCCGAGCCACGACCAGCGTGACGTTGAGAGACGTCGAGCCGTCCCCGTCCGTGGCCACAAGGGACACCGGAATGCCGACGACGTCGCCGGACGAGACGTCGGAATCCTGTGGGGTGCCGTGCAGCCAGCGTTGACTGGAATCAATGGAAAGCCAATCTGGGGGGTTGTCCAGGGAGTAGGTCATGGACGGGGAGGATGAGGTGAAAGTGTTCTCGGCAAAGATGAAAGAAAAGGCTTCGCCAATGCGAGCCACTGGAGGGAGCTGGGCATTGACGGGGAAGCTGACGGTGGGCATGCCATAGGCGAGTGGCAGGAGGCTCGCCCATGCCGCGACGCGGGCTGCGGCCGCCGCAGACAGCTTCATGGTGCTGTCTCACGGGCCTTTTGAGAGGCTTTGTGGAATGGAAACCCACGCAGAAAACAGAATACCAGACAAAAAGTGCACGATGCCGTGGCGCTTACACGAACATTGCTATGAAGATGGGGAGAGACAGAAGAGACAGGAGAGAGAGAGAGGATTAAATCGTAAAAAGAGTGTGAGAAGAGAGGGTATAAAGAACAGGAGGAGAAAAGAGTAGGGGAGAGAGGAGAGAAAAGCGTATGAGAGAGAGCAGAGAAAGATTATGAGAGGAGGAGGGAAACGAATGTGGGAAATGAGCAACGTGGAGAGAAGAGTCAAGGAAAGAAAAAAAGAGAGAAGATCGTGGTCTGGGAGATGAGGCCGGCCACGGGAGAGCCCCTTGGATCACGCTCCCGATCATTTTGACACTGCATCTACGAGCAGCCACGACGGTGAAGGGATCAAGGCGAAAGGGAGGCACGGCGTTGGAATGGACCAGCAGAATGACCAGCGGGGAGAGAAGGGAGGATCGGGGTGCGAGGCATGTGTGCCAACGGGCCAGGGAGAGAGGGACTTTGCACCGCACGCTCTGCACCACCAAAGACGTCTTGGCCGGCTGCGAGCGAGGCCCGGGCGTGGCCCGATCCTCCCTTGGTGTCCGCCGCCTGAGGCCGTCTCACGGATGGTCCACGGCAGGCCGGCCGAGGACGCCGAGCCGGGGCCGTCGTCCGTATGTCTCGCGCCTGCTTCACGCCCGGCCTTGCTTCAAGCCCAGCTCTGCCTCGCCCACCGACCTGTGGCGGGCTTCTTCCTCTCTCTGACCAGGCCTCGACACACAGCACGATCACGGTCAAAGCCAGGTCCTGCCAGATCTCGAAAGTTCGAAAGGACGCGCAGCAAAAGTGCACGCAGCATTCTTCGGGAGCACAGGGGCCAGCCGAGGGGGGGGGCCCCGAGGGATAGTTTCCATTCCGGCCGGGCTCGCGCACCCAAAGGCCCTTTGCCCTCTGTCTTTTCTGCTGGAGCGTTGCGGGCGGCTGTCACTTTCTTCTTCATTCCAGCGGCCAGACGCGGCGACGGCAGGGAGGAGAGAGGGGAGCAAGGGCGGGGCGAAATTGTAAGGGAGCGCAAAGGTTGGGTGCTTGAGTTGAAGAACTGGTGCAGCGCGTAGGTTTTTTCTTCTTCTTACTTCGGCGTCTTCAGCGTCTTCAGTCTTTTTAGGACCTGTATCTTTTACTTCTTTCCTTTTTTATTCGAAAAGTATACGTAAGACAGGAAGGCGGGTGGAAGGAGGCTCGTGGCCGAAAGAGGAAAGATCAAGCCGGAAAAATGTACGAAGAAAATACAGCGGGGCATCACAAAGGAAGAAGGAGCAGTGAAAAAAAAAATGAGAAAAAACACATCCGCGCGCAAGAGCATCACCAAATACGACTCCATGCATAGAACCAGGAGCAGAGCAGCGCATCCAGCAGACAGGAGAGCAACTCCGAGATCCCTCCATTCCTGAGCAGAGTGCGCCCGTGCATCGCAATTATTCCGGGCGGAGACCAGGGCGCGCAAGCCCAAGGAGGACAGGGATACGGGGACCAAGCAGACTCCGAGTAGAGAGACCACAGACACGGCCGCGCCCCGGCTGACAAAGGCGGGCGCCATGGCGAGCCCCGACTCGTCTCCCGAGCTCAACCCGCTGAGCATCGGCGCCGTGCCCGACGCCGACGCCGACGCCGACGTCGACGCCGTCGCCCCGCTGCCCGAGTACAAGGCCGCCGGCGAGATCGTGCTCGACCTGGACGGCCTGCTGCGGCCGCCCGCGCGCGCCCTGCGCCTGCGCGAGGACCTGCGCGAGGGCTGCGGCGGCCAGACGTGGCCCGCGGGCATGGTGCTCGCGCGGCACATGGTGCGGCGTTGGCAGGCGGCGGCCGCCAACGGGAGCGATGCCGCCGTCGGCCGCCAGGCCCGCATCCTCGAGCTGGGCGCCGGCGGCGGGCTGGTCGGCCTGGCCGTGGCACTGGCACGCGAGGCGGCGGCCGCGGCGTCCGCAGGGCCGGCAGCACCCGCCGCCGCACCCGCCGCCGCACCCATCTACATCACCGACCAGGTGCCCATGTTCGCGCTGATGGAGCACAACATTGCGCTCAACGGCCTAGACGACGCGGCGAAAGCACTGGTCCTGAACTGGTATGTGTCCTTGGTCCTATCTTCCTTCTCTCCGCCGCTCTCTCTGACCAGCCCAGGGGCGAGCCTCTGCCCGAGGCCGTGCGCGCGCTGCGGCCCAATGTTATCCTCGCCGCCGACTGCGTGTACTTTGAGCCGGCCTTTCCGCTGCTGCTGGCCACGCTGCAGGACCTGCTCGCCCTCGAGCCCACGGCCGTCATCTACTTCTGCTTCAAGAAGCGCCGGCGCGCCGACATGCACTTCCTCAAGCGCGCCCGCAAGACGTTCTGCCTCACCGAACTGCCCGACGTCGACCGCCCCGTCTTCAGCCGCCAGGGCCTGTTCCTGTTCGCCATCACGCGGCGAGACACGGCCGCCCCCAAACAGGCGGCCATCTCCGCCCAGCAGTAGCCGTCGTGTCTGCCTAAGGGAGGGGGGGTGTGCCCAAAGGGCCCCGAACGCGTTCGAGTCGGGTTACGTAATTCTGCGTCTATTCCAAAAAAGATACAAAGTCCGAGTACCGAAGTGCTCCCGTATTTCCACTGCGCGTGCTGGCCGGTGCGACGCCCCTCGCAGACCGCCCCGAGCGCCTTTTTTGCTGCGCCCTCTTCCGACTGGCCACTTCCCCTGGCGGAGGGCCAGCTCACGGTTCCACACCCCCACCGGCTTCGTGCATCGCCCCTTCCTCCCCTGGATCTGGCCGGCCTTTTTCTTTGTGCCCCTTCCTCTTCGGGCGTGCTAGCCCTCGATGGTTTTTCTCGCTCGTTTGTTCGTCTTTGTTCTGGCCCCCGTCCTCTCACAATCGCTTTCGTTTATCCTCTCTCTTCTCTCTTCTCTCTCTCTCTTTCTCTTTCTCTCTCACTCTCTCTTCTTTCATCCATCATCACTCTTCGCTGTTCTTCATTCTTTCAGAGCAGGCTCACCCCGTTATCACATTCCTTTTTCTTGGCAGTGCCAACAGTCAACAGTCGTCTTCACCACACAGCATAGACCAGATCTCTTTTCACGGTCATTTCCCGTCCTTTAGACCCCTTTTCTCACCTTTCTCTCACTCTACACACACTCCTTCACAATGAAGTCTGCCATCTTTGTGTCCCTTGCCTCGCTGGCTCTGGCCCAGCCCCACGGCCACCACGGCCACGCCAACGCGCACGTCGCCAAGCGCGACCTCAAGACCGAGTACACCACCGAGTGGGAGACGGTTTGGGTCACCGAGTACGTCGACGAGACGGCCACGTCCTGGGCCACGTCGGCCAAGCCCACGTCCTCGCCTGTCCGCGGCGGCGGCGAGTTCTTCGAGGGCCCGTCGACGACGCTGTACACGAGCACCACGTCCACGACGGCCACGCCCACGCCGGTGTACGTGCCTCCCACCACGAGCACCACGCCCGTGTACGTGCCGCCCACGACCAGCACCACGCCCGTGTACGTGCCTCCCACCACGAGCACCACGCCCGTGTACGTGCCGCCCACCACGAGCTCCACCTCGGTGTACGTGGCGCCCACTACGAGCACTACGCCCGTGTACGTGCCTCCCACGACCAGCACCACGCCCGTGTACGTGCCGCCCACCACGAGCTCCACCTCGGTGTACGTGGCTCCTACCACGAGCACCACGCCCGTGTACGTCGCGCCCACGACGTCCACGGAGGCTGCGGCGGCGACGCCCACCGCGGCCTCGGACGTCGCCAGCGGCGACTCGTTCAGCGGTGACCTGACCTACTACACGGTCGGCCTGGGCGCGTGCGGTCAGGACCAGACTGGCGAGGACAACACGTCGGACATTGTGGCCATGAACGTGGAGCAGATGGGCTCGGCCTCCAACGGCAACCCCATGTGCGGCAAGACCATTACGATCCACGGCAACGGAAAGACGGCTACCGCCACCATCTCGGACAAGTGCATGGGCTGTGCGTACGGCTCGATCGACGTCAGCGAGAAGGTGTTCCTGGCCATCTTTGGCGACCTAGGCGTGGGCCGTGGCGAGGTCACCTGGTCCTTCAACGAGTAGACCGGTGTCTTCTCGTTTTCTTTCCTTTCTTTCTCTTCTTTTCACTCTTTTTTCTCTTTTTTTTTTTCGTTGCTTTATTGGGCCGGACGTCCGCCCACTCTTGCATTTTCACGACCACGACAAACAACCAAGGAACGATACCCTACCGGTAGAGGTACAACAACCATGGCAGGATGAATGCGCGTCGCGTGCGACGCTGCTAACGGCTATTTTCTCGTCTTGTCCCTCTAGAGGGGGGAAAACACATGGCGCATTTGGGAGGCAACACAGGGACAGGCACAATGTGTCGCTCGTTATCTGATTTCTGTTTCTTTTTTTTTCACTTCTTTCGGGCGACCTTTACGGTTGACCCGCCCTTTTTTCTCTTCGATACTTTCGCTTGCCATAGGCACAATCTGACCACGTTTTTTTCCTGCATGTCTCGGTGAATGGCCATGATGGGCTTCGACTCGGCTCGTACAGCGGCTGCAGCCGCTGTCTACTTGAAACGTGGGTGTCCGGGGTTCCCCCACACGGGCTCGAAGCTGTCGCCGAACACGCCCCCCAGCCAGAGGACCAACTGTTTTCCGTACTGGCTCTTGACGGCATCCTTGCGCCCTGTCGTTTCCAGCTGCCATGTGAATTTCATGTTTGCGTAGGCCAGGTCGTTCTCGCCGTCGCTGCCGCAGCAGCAGGTGTCGACGTCGCCCAGGCAGTCGAAGCAGAAGAAATGCCTGCAGAGAACACACTGCACGGCCCGTTCGCCGGGCGTCTGTTCCACAGTCGTATTGCACCGGGGACTTGTTTGTGTGAGTGAGAAAGGACGTCGCGAGGCGAGAGAGAGAAGGAAAAGGAAACGCACCACAGACAGCATCCCTGCTCGCGCAGTGCCGCCAGCACGGTGGCGTCGATATGGATATTCCCGCGTCGGCAAGGCGACTTCCGCTGCTGCTGCTGCCGGTCGTCGTCGTCGTTGTCCGCGTCGTGGGCCGGGCCGCGGCAGCTGCGGCAGACGCGCGTGCCGCAGCGGGGACAGCAGGCGTCGGCGTCCCTCGGCTCCCCCGGGTCCTTGTCGGGGATGAAGGCCGAGCACCGGGGGTCGGGGCAGTACAGCCGGTTGGGCGACACCCACTCGTCGCAGCGCAGCAGGAGGGCCTCTCTCTGGAGGGTCAGTGTGGGCTGGTTGGAAAAGAAAAGAAAGGAAAAAAGAAAAAAAGAAAAAAAGAAAAAGACCCAAACAAACCTCCTCCTTACTGAGAAGCTCCAGGGTCCTGTTGTTGACAATCCAGCCCCGGCCACAGCAGCGCAAGGGATGCAGCGACAGGTTGGCGGCGGCAAGGCGGAACAATTGGCGGAGGCACACCGAGCAGTAGGTCCTGCCGCACCGGTCGCTGGGGCAGGCGAAGGCGACCATGGGGGGCTGCAGGAACCTCTGGGTGGCGTGATCAAAGACCGGGTGCGGGAACTCATCGATGAGATCCAGGCAGACGCTGCATCGGTGCGGGGGGAAGGACATGCTGCTGTGTGGTGGTATGGTCTGTATTGTATGGAAAGGGGTGAAAGAAGAACACCGTTTCTCAATGTTTTGATGCTTTCTTTGCTCACACGATTAAAAATCTATCGCTGGTTGATGAGCGTGCCACGATAAAGACGAAAGAAAAATATGGACAGAGGAGACAGAGAGGACAGAGAGGACAGAAGAGAAGAAAGAAAATATCAGCTCTGGGGCCATTGTCCTGGTGATGATGGCCTCCCCAAAGGACGTCGAGGAAGTCGCCACGCGAGAAGACGTCCAGACAACACGGAGCGCCGTAGAGTGTTCATCTCCGGCTCAGCAGGCCGTCAAACGTAAACATCTTTTGCGCCCGCGCGGCAGGCGCAGTTGGCGCTGTGGGCGTCGTTGGCGCAGCAGCATCGTCGGCATTGCGGTTGCCGTCGCCGCTGCCCGTGCCGCTGGCGCTGCCACCACTGCCACCACGGCCACCGCTGCCACCGCTGCCGTCGCCGCTGCCGTCGCCGCCCAGCGCGCCCCCCATGCGCCCGGCCAGCCCCAGGTACGTCGACGGGCTGAACACGCGCACGGTGGCGGCCGTGGCGGCGGTGGCGGCGGCGGCGGCGGCGGCGGCGACCGACGTCGGCGCGGCGGCGACGGCCCTGGGCTGTGCAGCGGAGGCGGAGGATTCTGCTTTCGCTTTTGCTTTGGCTGCTGCTGCGGCGGCGGCCACCGCTGACGCTTCTGCCTTTGCTGCCGCCGCCGCCGCCGCCGCCGACGCTTTCGCGTCCAGCATGGCCAGGTCGCCGCCGCTGACGCCGCCGCCGATGGCCGCGTCAAAACGGTCGAAGCGGTCGCCGCGGTCGCTCGCCCGCCGCAGCAAGAAGATCTCCTTGCTGACGGTGTAGTCCTGGACGACGGCGGCGGCGGCGGCCGCAGCCGCGCCGGCCCCCGACGGCGACCGGGCCCGCTCTGTGTCGTCGCTGTCGTCGTCCTCCCCGTCGTCGTCGTCGTCGTCATCGTCCTCGTCCTCGTCCTCCTCCCCGCCATACTGCTTGTTCCGCCGGCCGACCGGGCGGCCCCCCCGTTCCACGACCCGGTTCCACACAATCCACCACCCCCGGCCCGTCTTGCACATGCGCTCCAGCTCCGCGCCGTTGGCCCGTGTTGCCGCGTACAGGTGCAGGATCTGCGTGTGCGCGCTGAGCGCCTCGACGCGGGACCAAGCCTGCTGCTGTTGTTGTTGTTTCGTCGCCGCCGTTTTCGGTTTTCGTCCGCGGACGACTTGGCCTCCTCCTCCTCCTCCTCCTCCTCCTCCTCCTCCTCCTCCGACCACGCCCACGCCCGGCGGCTCCGGAATGTTGGGGATCGTCGAGTGGATCGTCAGCGCGTTGGGGTCCCAGACGAGGTCGTACAGGCGGCCCGTCGACGCGCCCGGCGCCACCGCTTCCAGCGCCGCCACGCCGGGCTTGTCCGGGCGGTACGCCGTCGAGCCCAGCAGCGACCGGTGCAGGAAGCCCAGCTGGCGGCCGAGCAGGAGCTCGGCCTTTTGGTCCTGTTCCCGCTGCTGCTGCTGCTGTGCGTCGGGGGCCGGCACCGGCTGCCGAAAGAGGCACGCGCAGAGAAACGGCCGCTGCGCATAGACGACGACGCGCAGCGTTTCCGTGCGCGGCTGCGGGGGACGGTCGCCGCCGTCTTTGCCGTCTGTGTCTGCATCAGCTGCCTCCTCGTCAGACTCTCCCGTCCCCTCCCGGATCGTCTCCTGCGAGGACCGCCCGCCGAGGCTGGACGCGGCCAGCTCGACCACAACGGTCCGCGCTGCCGTCTGATCGCCCGTCAGGCCGATCAAGAAGTCGCCCGTGGCCCTGCGCGGCGGCGGCCTTCGCAATCGTCTGCCGGCGGACCCGGACTGACGCCGCGGCGGCGGCGGCGGCGACGACGACGGCCCTGCGGCGTCGGGCGCGGCGCCGTCGCTGCCGCCGGCCCCGCCCAGGTGCCAGTAGGTCCCGTAGCCCAGCTTCATGTAGGCCATGTACTTGTCGATGCCGCCGGCGCCAGCGCCGCCGTCGACGCTGCTGCTGCGGGGGTGTCCGCTGTCGGCGGCCGGCGCCGGCGACGGCGCCGGCGACGGCGCTGTCGCTTGTTTCGCCCGGCGCGCGGCGAGCTGTGTGACGGGCGCGGGCGGGAGCAGGGGCGGCGGCGGCGGGCGGTGCTGCGGCTGCTGCTGCTGTCGCCGCCGTTGTTTGTGAGCCGTCGACTTCCTCCGGCGCCGGGTCGTCTTGGCCGTTGTGGTCGCCGCTGCCGCAGCCGACGGGTTCTCGGCCACCCCGTACGCGTCCGCGCCCCAGGTGTAGACGTCCTCGAGCCAGTAGGTCAGGGACCGCAGCGCCGGCCGCGTCAGCGCGCCGACGCCCAGGAACACGGCGCCGTCCTCGGCGCCCAGGCCGCGGCCGGTGCCGAGCCAGGGGCTTCCGCGGGGGTGCTCGTCTCCTTGGGGTCCATCCCCATTCTCGGTGTTGTCGTCTCCGTCCTCCCCCTCTCCCTCCCCCTCCCCCTCCCCCTCCTCCTCCTCCTCGCCGTATCGACACAGCACCAGGTCGACGAGCCCCGGCGTCTGCGCAACAAGGCCCTCGAGGACCGCGCGCTCGCCGCTGCCGCGGTCCTCCTCGCCGACGCCGATGCCCAGCTCGCCGCACGCGGCCAGGCGCACGCCGGGCAGCACGTCGCGCACGGGGTTGCCGTGCAGCAGGACGGACCACGACGACAAAAAGACGTCCCAGTAGCGGGCGAGCATCCCCTGGAAGGGGGGGGACGCCGCCGCCTCCGCTGACGCTGACGCCGACGAGGACACCCGCCGCGCGTACAGCTGCGCCAGCGACGCCGCGTGGTGCAGCAGGAAGACGGCGTGCGCGCGCAGCAGGTCCTGCAGCAGCAGCGGCGCCGGCTTGACCTCGCGCGTCGAGTACTCGGGGCCGGAGGGCGTGGGCACGCTCGTCAGGTCCACCGACGCCAGCAGCCACCACCCCGGCTCCAGCTCGTGCAGCACCACGCGCGTCCGGTCCGTCTCGATCGTGTCGACCGCCTGGCCGCCCGCAAAGCCGCGCCCGAACGCGACCATGCCCTGCGCCAGGCCGATCTGGCGCAGCCGCTCGTTGCGGACGTCGCGGCCGCGACCGCCGCTGCTGCTGGTGTCGTTGTCGTTGTCGTTGTCGCGACCGCCGTCCCAGTAGTACACGATCTGGTCCTCGACCGTCTCGTCCGTCGTGCCCAGGCTCGGGTTGTAGATGGCCAGGAAGCCGAGCTGCGCCGGCACCATGGCCCCGGCTGCCGCCGCCCCGGCAGCGCCGACAGCCCCGGCCGCTCCCTTGGTCGCCGGCTGGGCCATGACTCGTCTCTCTCTCTGCGTGCTCCGAAGGGGGGGGGTGAGCGCCCGGGCTGGCACTGCCCTCGCGGGGCCGCGTCGGATGCTGCGCTCGTTCGGGTTTCGTATGCACGGGATCCGGAGGCGTTGCCGGGTGCAAGCAAGGCGAGAAAATAGGCAACGCAGGGACGCGGTCGAGAGAAGCCCGAAAGCGGTGTCGTCACGGCAGGTTGCGGTCAGTTGCGCGGGCAGGCGGGGGGAGGGCCTAAAGCTCGCCGAAACTCGCTAAAATACAGGGGCCAACAACGCCTGCAGCCCTTTAGGCTTAGTGCATTCGCTTCGTAGCTCTCTCTCCGCAAACACGGCCATCGTCGACTCGCCATCGTCGACTCGCCATGGACGCCGGCGCCGACACGCCGGACCTCGTGTCCGTCGCCGCCGTGCGCCGGTGCAACGACCCGCGCCGCTTCATGGCCATTGTGCCTGTCCCCTACTTTGAGCCCCCCTCAAGGGATGCACACTGGGGTGTCTACTGCGTCGGATGCGGAGAATCGCACGACGACGAGACGGACTTCCGCAAGCAGTACAGCACGCAGGGCTTTCTCGAGCATCTTTCCCGCTATGGCGCTGTTCGACAAGAAGACGTGGACGACCGGCCAAAGCATGTCCCGGCCAGGGGACCAACAAGGGACAGCTCCTGAAACGATCGTAGGCCTCTCGTAAGATGGATACACGCGCGCCTAAATCGAGAGGCTTGGTTAGCTGCAGATGAATGCGGCCAGCACAGCAGCCTTGGAAATCGGGGCACGGGTAGAGAGAAGGAGCCTGCATTGGCTCGGCCACACGCTCCACACACCATCCCTCTGTGCCTTCACCCCGTCCGGCAGAGACACGGCAACATGGCCGCGCCGCCCATCCAGCTCCAGGCGTGCCTGGGCGACCCCGACGGCGTGAGCGAGTACCGCTGGCTGGTCGACGGCAAGGACATCAAGTACGTCACCGTCGACCCGGGCCTCCTTCCCGAAAACGACCTTGGGTCCGAGCCGGCTCTCCGCCAGCGGCTGCCCGCCTTCCCGCCCGGCGACTGGAACGAGGGCCACGTGGCCCAGCACGGCACCACCGGCCAGGCCGTCTTTGCCTCGACGACGCGGCGCACGCTTCCCGGCGTCCAGAGCGTCTGGCACGGCACGATCATTGACCACCTGCAGCTGACCTGGGTGGACCGCCTGCGCCAGAACGTGCGCGTCGTCGTCCGCGGCCCGGGCCTCGACGACCGCGACGACCGCCCGGCCGCCGTCTACAAGTTCGCCCTGTTTCCCTGGCAGACCCCCTTCGTCGAGACGGAGACGGCCGCGTACGGCTGGATCGACGGCCACGGCATCGGGCCGCGCTTCCTCGGCCACGTCGCCGAGGCCGGCCGCGTGATCGGCTTCCTGGTCGAGAAGATCCCAGGACGCACAGCCACCGCGGCCGACCTCGACGCCTGCCGGCACACGCTGGCCAGGCTGCACGCGCTGGGGATCCGCCACGGCGACGTCAACAAGCACAACTTCCTGGTCACCGCCGACGGCGCCGCCGTCCTCGTCGACTTCGAGTGCGCCGCCCGCTGCGACGACGCCCAGGCGCTCGCCAAGGAATGGGCGTCCCTGCCGGAGCAGCTCGAGGAGGACACGGGCCGAGGCGGCCTCACCGCATGGCAGGAGTAGGGAAAAAAGACATAGCAGTTGCATTTCAAACGTTTGCTCAGACAAAAAGAGACACATCAGATAACCCAAGAACCCTTCCATCATCCTCGAGATACCTCCCATCCTCGCCAACGCCACCAGAAGCCGCCAGGAAACAAAAACAGGCAAAACGGAAACCGGCAACCCTCTCTCACAGGTCCATCCGCGCCACGAGCTCCTCACTCATCGCCCGCACCGGCCCTTTGCGCGCCTGGCTGTCGTGGCGCTGCCGCCCCGCCTCGGCGATCTCTTTGGCCCCCTTGACGCCCTCTCCGCCCTCCCTTTCCTCCATCTCCTCCATCTCCTCCTCCTCCTCCTCCTCCTCCATCGAACTGTCGTCCATCGGGCTCAGGTCGTCGTCGTCGTCGTCCACGAACCCGCCGCTGAATCCACCGCCTCGCCGGTTGCCGCCACCGCCGCAGTAGTAATAATCGTCGGCGTCGTCGCTGTCGTCGTCCGGCCGCCACAGCAGCACTTCGTCCATCTCCTCGTCGTCGTCTTCCACCTCGTCCGCCGGCGACAGCACCCGGTCCGCGTACTGGTCGCCCAGCCAATAACGCGCGCGCTTGCCCGCGCCCGACTCCTCTTCGTCCACGCCAGCGTCCGCAGCCGCAGCCTCACCACTGCTGCCGCTCTTTTTCGTCGACATGGACGACGACGACGCCAGCAGCGACGCCGGCAGGCTCCGCCCGCCACCGCCAGCCCTGGCCCTGCTGCCCCCGTCGCTCTTGTCTAGCCCGCCGCTCGACATCCGCCGCCGACTCCGGCTGCCGCGCCGCTGAGCCAGCAACGCCGACGACGACGCTGACGTGTACGGATGGTGGGACAGCCGCCGGTGATGGGCCAAGTAGTGGTGGTGGTGGTGGTGGTGCAGCTGCTGCCGTGCCAGCAGCAGCGACGGCGGGCTGTGCGGCAAGACGGGCACACCCCGGACGTACAGGTACGCCACCCGCTTGAGCGCCTTGCTGAAGAAGAAGTAGTGCATGGCCCAGATCGCGCCGTCCTCCTCGTCGAACGGATTGTCGGCCGGCTGGTACGAGAACACCGTGCAGTCCTGCAGGTGCATCTCCTTGTTGATCAGCGCCCACATCTGCGGGCCCCAGAACGGCGACGTCGACGACCCCAGCGGCCCCAGGGCCCGGTTGCCCACGCCGCTGCTGCCGAACCCGTTGCCGCCAAAATCGCCGCCGCCGACGGTGCTGCTGCCGCCGCCGCCGCCGCCACCGCCGAACCCACCACTGCCGAACCAGCTATCGCCGAACCCCCCGCCGCCGCCGCCGCTGCCGTCGCCACCCGAGGACCCCAGCAGGCCGTCCAGCGCGAGCGAGCTGGGCCGCACGTTGCTCAGGGTGCTGTCGAGCTGGCTGATGACCTGGCGCAGGTTGCGCTCGCGCCGGAAGTCGGCGGGCCGCAGCACGTGCGAGAAGTCGTAGTCCGGATGGGAGGCGTTGAGCGTGGCAATCAGGTAGGCAAACGTGCGCCGGCTGGAGATCTCGGCCAGGTTGCCAAACGGACTGGAGCGCGACAGGTTGTGGCTGGCGGCCAGCTCCTGGCGCTGGGGCGGGCTGAGGCTGGCGCCGAGCTTCAGCAGGGCGGCATGCTGCGACTCGAGCGACTTGTCGATGCTCTTGTACAGCTTCTTGTCGGACCCGGCCGCCTTGGTCGTGTAGAGATCGCAGCCGCCCGTGACGTGGCAGTCGGGTGTGTCAAAGTTGAGGGCGCTCGTGACAATGTCAAAGTCGCGAAGAGGAATAAACTGGAAAAGGCGTGTCAGCCTCTCCGGACGCGCGTACAGTTGACACAGCGATGTCATCGCGCCGAGCACATACCTTCATCGTGAACCGTTGGATGGGCGCTCCAGGGCGCGTTTAGTAGAACGAGAAGAGGAAGAAAAACAGATGTCTGGGTAGAGAAGAGGATTTCGAGGACAGGATCCTAGATCGAGAGAACCCGAGGGGATGCAGAGGCGCTGTTTTCTATTGGGCTTCACGCCGTGGCACGATGTCGTACAGGCCCGACAGCGAGACAGAAGCGAGAGGCCGGGCAGAGGTCCAGTCCTCGTAAAGACCAGGCAGAGGCACGAGCAAGAGAAAGCCCTCGACCTGTCGTTGATTGATCGTATAAAAATAATGACGTCTGCGCAGAATCGCAGGAGCCACGGATGCGCGGTCGGATGGACGACGGGCACCGCTTCAGGGGCGGAGGATCCGATTGTCGGTGTGGTAGAGCTAATGTATGTATGTCGCAGGGATGGAGACGGATGTCGCGAGGTCGCGGTCGGCGCGCGGCAAGGCAGCAATGGAGCAGGAAGCGAATGGGGCGGAAAAAGGAAGGATCGCAGGAGCAACAACGGGCAGTCGCGAAAGGCGTTTGGGGGACCGCGGACTCCCGTGTATAGTGCCCCCGTGGAAGCGTGCGCGTGAGGGGCAGCACAGTAAGGCCACCGCCTCTGCCCCGGAGCCGGCATGGCCATGATGTAGCCCCACTCCCAGAGGTACGCGCAGTTCTTTGTTGCATCGATGCCAGGCCAGGTACCGCTGGCGCAGCCGGTACTTCAGTACTTCAGCCCAAGCCACGCCCACCAATCACAGGCGCCGGCCAGGTCAGGCCGCACACAGTGCGCTCTCACTGGGCGCTGGCTCCGCTGATAACGAATGGCATGTCGTCAACGCGCCATGGGCCGGCGGAGATCAAAGAACCGGGCAATCAAAGCAAAAGCAATCGTTCGTGCCGTGGGAGGGTGTGCCCTCCCATGCTTGCCAGCAATAAATACACAAATCCATCGCTCCGTCCCAACGCCATAAACCGAGTCAAACAAAGCCACGCTGGTCCCCCCCAACGCCATTGAATCATGGAACAACTTTGAAAGAACGGCAGACCGGCCGAGCACAGGGCAGAACACCGGCGTCCTGCAATCGTAAGATCCGGGAGGGGGCGAGTCCGTCGGCACTGCGGGCGCCCACGCCGGTGGTTGTTCGTAGCGCGTCCATTCGTTCGTTTTCTCTTCCGCACGTGTGCCTCTTCTCGAGCAAGGCGTGGTCTTGGTTCCTCCACGGGTGCCGTCTCGGATCGTTGTTGTCAATTTCGCAACCCGAGCCTGGCGCTTTCATAGAATCCCCACTTTCTCCAGTGCATTCTCGACCTCTTCGACCTTCTGAAAAGAAGAGTCCTGGGTTAGTAGCAACTCTGCCGACAGAAGCTGGCGGACGGATGAGACAGAAAGAAACAGTTCGAACGCGGCAGGGCGATTGGTGAAAGCAGTGGAGAGAGCACAGGCGAAGAGGAGGAATATGCGGACCGAGGCAGGCGGGACAGTACTCGTAGAGAGAAACGGAAGAAGATCTGCGGGAAACCGAGGCCAAGGCCAAGCGTCCCATCCCGGAAGGAGAAGAAAGCAGCCCTTGAGGAACTACATGATTTTCGTAACTTCCTCCTCGACCTGGAGACGTCGGATGCTGGGTCAGACAGAGATAAAGGGGAAAGGGGAGTTGGAGAGGGAGGGGGACGAGGGGGTTTGCAGTGCCGGGCGGGGATAGGAGGCATGCAAAGCCTCTATTCTTTTTCTTCCTTCTTTTGCTCACCTCCATGTCTTCGAGCGCATCCTGCTGGCCGATGCACCGCAGCACGTTCTTTTTGCTGCTCTCCTGCAGCTCGCCGGCCAGGAGCAGCTCGTCGAGGATGTAGTAGGCCTTGGTGAACGAGAAGATGATATCCAGCTCGCACACGTTGCCGTAGTACTTATCCATCTGCTCGACGTAGCGGTGGATGATTTCGAGCGTGATCAGTTCGTTGTCCTCGGACGCGCAGCCGGCGATGAAGAAGAGCGAGGCGTAACGGCGATAGACGATTTTCGTGTCTGGTCCATTAGCGACAGAAGGACGCACACGTCCCGACGGCGTGGGCACGTACCCTTGTATTCCAGAAAGTTGCACATCCGCGTGCGACGGGCGAGCACCAGCTGGGTCACGTCCTTGACAATCTTGGCCTTTTCCTTGGGCGACAGGGTGGTGAACCACTTGGCGAGGCGCTGAGACAAGAGTTAGCCCTTGATGCCGGGACACGGAAAGACAGACGGCCGGCACATACCACTTTGCCCTGGCGAGACAGGAGAATCAGATAGCTAGCAAGGGGGGGCAAGGAGAAAGTGTCAGCAGGCGGACAGAAGACACAGGAGGAGGCCCTGGGGCCAAGGGTATCGCCATACTTGATCGCCATCCTGGAGATGTAAGAACCAGAGAACGGCAAACGGGCCAATTCTTCTGTGCTCGTCGATGCGATGCAGCGTGGGCAGGCTGAGGGACGTCGGTGTGGTGGAAAGCAGAGAAGAATTTTGGCTGACGGCACCTGTCCGTTGGAGATTGGCCTGTTCCTGGCGGGGTGGGGCGGGTGCTCGCGGCGGGGTTCTAGCACTGAACCCGCTGTAAGGAGCCCATCTTACAGCACGTTACGGGCGTAGGGGCAGGGTCTATAAACCTCGAACCAATACGGACTCGCGACAGAGTACGGAGTACAGAAAACAACAGCGAAGACACAGCTGAGAGACACTTGGGCCCATGGACCCCCGCTGCGGAAACGTAAAGCAAACGGTGCATCCCGCACAGGCCCGCGTGGGATACGGGAATGCCGAGCTTCGGGGGTCGCACCGGCTTCCGGGCGGCAGGCAGCATTACTAATTCTGCCGCATATATCCGCTGGAGCCTCGCTATCGCAGCGGCGCCTGGGAAATTCTTCTGCCTTTAAAAAGGGCCTTGCCTGCCCCTCGGTTCTAGCCCGTCTGTCGCCCGGCCACTAAGAAAGGGCCTTCTTTTTTCGAAGAGAAGGCCAAAATGGATTTCACGTCATTCCTCTCGTCGCTCGCCTCACTGTGCAGCTACCTCCCCTTTCCCCTCCCGCGGTTTCTTGTCGTGCGTGCTGGCCCCGGCCCTGCGGCAGACGGGAAAATGACCAAGCTCATCCTCTCCACCGGGTTCGCTTTTTTCCGACCCTTTTTTTTTTTTTTTCCCTTTTTTTTTTCTTCCTCGTCCCCCCGCTGCGTGTTTGTGCTGACCTTTTCCGTCTAGAAATATTGTCTCGGGGGGCCCGTCGATCGTTCGCAAGCCGGGCGCCTACCGGTCGAACGCCGAGCTCACCAACTCGCTGCGCAGCAACTTTCTGGCGGCGCGGCAGGCCGTTGCGGACGGTGATGATGACGACATAGAGCGGGATCCGGAGGCGGAGGCGGCGGCGGCGGCAGCAAAAGCCACAGGAGACCTCGACGGCTCGCGCCGGCGACCGCCACTAGACGCCTGGACGCAGCGCGACGGCGACACCCTGTACATCCCGCGGGTCCTCTGGCCGGGGGACGAGGCCGGCGAGGCGGACGCGGCGGAGAACGGCAGCAGCGACAGCGGCAGCGGCAGCGGCGGCAGTGGCGCCCTGCAAGAAGAGGCGTCCGAGTACGACACCACGGTGAAGCTCTTCTTCCTGCCGGGGGCAGAGGCAAAGGCAGAGGCGGCGGCGACGACGCCGGCGGCGGTGGCGGCGGCGCGGGCGCGGTACGCGGACGAGGCGCTGGCGCTGGTGTTCCGGGCGCTGGGCGTGGATAGCGTGGACCTGTTGGTGCTGTCGTTCCCGGGCATGGCCTTTGAGGGCGACTGCGAGTGGGAGGCGGACAAGCGCAACGCGGCGCAGGGCGACGACGCGGCGGAGCAGGCCACGTGGGCGGCGGTGGCCGAGCGGCTGCACGCGCAGCACAAGGCGCGGCGGCTGGGCGTCGCCGAGTTTGGCAGCGAGAAGCTGCGCCGCTTCCTCGCGCCCGGCGCCGTGGCCGTGCCGCCCGCCGTCGACCAGATCAACATCCGCGACTGCTGCAGCGTGCCGCCGCCGCTGCGCGACCTGGCCAAGGCGCGCGGCATCGACCTGCTCGTCCACACCGACTGCACCGACGTCCTGCCGCCGGGTACCCTGCGCGAGCTGCTCGGCCCCGGCCTGCAGGGCGCCGGCGTGCTGGCGGCCGCCACCGCGGACGGCGCGGCGCCCGCGGACGCCCTCCGCGGCGACCTCACGCCGCAGTGGGTCGTCAAGTACACGGCCGTCGTGCGCGACCGCGGCGTCATCGAGAACAAGGGCTACTTTGCCGGCGCCCTGCTGCACGACGCATAATGGCCAGGCATCGCGGATTCGTTGCATAGTGTCTTGTCCCGGCGTTTTGCGTCTCGTCAATGTTTTTTCTTTTCCTTTTTCTTTTCCGGTTTTGTGCTGGTCAGCCTTGTCTTCATACATGCTGCGTCGATAGATTTGATTAAAAAAATATAGAAAAAGAAGCATCTTGCTTGTCGTTCTGTCATCCCTATCCCAGCATGCTCCGTTTCCGTCCCCGCATCCGGACGTCGTCCAACTTCCGCAGTACCGGCCCTGATTGCCGGAAGGCCGTCCCGTACGCGGCCAGCACCGTGTCGAACAGCGCCTCGGCCCGCGGGTGCGTGCTGCCAAACGCCCGCTCCAGGACGTACAGGTCGACGGCGCGGTCCTCGTCGGTCGTGCTCTGGCTGGCCAGGCCAAAGTCGATGATCACAATGTCTCCGAGCAGGCTGCTGTCGCTGTCGCTGTCGCTCTCTTTTCCCTCCGCCTCCTGGAGGCCCGCGTCGCGCACCATCAGGTTGCTCGTCGTCAGGTCGCCGTGCACGACGCCGACGCGGTGCAGCGCGCCGACGGCCGCGCCGATGCGGCGCAGCAGCCCGAGCAGGGCGGCGCTGGCGGCGAGCGTCTCGGCCGGCGCGGCCGGCCGCGCGGCCAGCCAGTCGTTGATGCGCACGCGCACCGGGGCGCCGTCGATCCACTCGGCGAGGACGGAGCCGCCGGCGCTGCCGCCGTCCTCCAGGTCGACGCCGTACAGGGCGGGCACGGGCACGCCGTCGCGGCGGCACTTGTAGAGAATGCGCGCCTCGGCGAGAATGCGCTGGCGCGTCAGGCGCGCATCGAGCAGCGGGTGGCGGTACGGCTTGGGCGGGCGGTACTTGAGGGCGCAGGGCCGGTCGGGCGTCAGAAAGGTGGTGCGGTACAGGCGGGCCTCGGCGCCCTGGGCGACGAGGACGGGCGCGGCCGTGGCCGCGTCGGCG
>LZPB01000214.1:0-30819 GCA_001676865.1 Ceratocystiopsis minuta | reverse complement strand
GGCCCACACGGCCCACACACCCCCCGCAGTCATCTTTGTCTTTTCCACAGGGGGGGCGGGGCAGCTGTCACGCAAAAGTTCTTCCGGGGGGGGCGCTGGAGCCTGTGCCATGAGCTCGCGGCACCGGATGTGTGCGTTTCCGTGGCCGCTACCGGGAGGCTAGCGTATGTCGGTGGTGGGAGTCTATGAGAGAAAAAGCGGCTGTTGTCTGGCACGTTCACGCGTTTACGATCCGTGTCTTTGTTGCTCAGTACGACGCGAGACTACAAACCACTATGGCCAGCACTCTCCTCAAGGGCACGGCATTGATTACGGGCGCGGCGTCGGGCATCGGGCAGAGCACGGCGCTGGCGTTTGCGCGACACGGCGTGCGCAACCTGGCACTGGTGGACGTGCGGCGGGACGCGCTGGAGGCGTCGCTGGCGGCGCTGCGGGCGCGCTTCCCGGGCGTGCAGACGCTGGCGCTGGAGATGGACGTGGGCGACGGCAACGCGGTGCGGCGCGGCGTGGCGGCGGCCGTGGCGCGCTTTGGGCGGCTGGACATTGCGGTGAACAACGCGGGCATCGGCGGATCCGGCAAGCCGACGCACGAGGTCGACGAGGAGGAGTGGCGGCGCGTGGTCAACGTGGACCTGGACGGCGTGTGGCGGTGCCAGCGCGAGGAGCTGGCGGTCATGGTGGGACAGGAGGACCTGGGGCTGCGGGAGGGCCGCGGCTGCATCGTCAACACGTCGTCCATGTACGGCGTGGTGGCGCCCGGGTCGCGCATGTCGCACACTGCGTACGCGGCCGCGAAGCACGGCGTCGTCGGGCTGACGCGCGGCGACGCCAACACGTACGGCCCGCAGAACATCCGCATCAACGCCATCTGCCCCGGCTACGTGACCACGCCGCTGCTCGCCCACATGATGGCGGACGACCCGACGTCGCCGCTGGCCGTCGACATTGCGCGCACGCCGCTGCAGCGCATGGCGCAGATGGAGGAGGTGGCCGACGCGATTGTGTTTCTGGCGTCGCCGATGAGCAGTTTCATGCAGGGCGCGGCCATGGTGGTGGACGGGGGGTTTACGGTGCAGTGACGGACACCATCCATGCGGGTTTTCCTACCACGACTCGTACTACTCAAAAACAACTGCCGTCCGCTTCGTGTTGCGTCCCTCGTGCATCTCCTGGACCATGCCGGCCAGCTGGTCCAGCCCGCCGCGCACGTCCACCACCGGCCGGATGTTGTGCTGCGCCGAGAAGGCAATCGCCTTGGGGATGCGCTGCGGGATGCTGGTGCTGTCGGCCTTGATCGCGTAGTTGCCCAGCACCAGGTCCATGCACGTGTACTCGAGCGGGTCGGGCGCGATGCCGATGACCATGAGCGTGCCACCGGGGCGCAACAGCCGGGGCGCCGAGCGGAAGGCCGGCGTCGCGTTGGTGAACACGGCCGCCGCGTGCACGCCGCGGCCGCCGGCGAGCGTCTTGATCGTCGCGAGGGCGTCCGGGTCGCTGCGCGTGTTGACCACGTGCTCGGCGCCCTGCGCCGTCGCCTCGGCCAGGTTGGCGTCCGCCACGTCCACGCCGATCACGTGCGCGCCGAACGCGCGCGCGTACTGCGTCGCCAGCTGGCCCAGGCCGCCGCAGCCGATGATGGCGATCCACTGGCCGGGCTGGAGCGCGCAGCTGTCGATGGCGTTGAACGCCGTCACGCCCGCACAGAACATGGCCGACGCCGTGCGCAGGTCCCACACCGCCTCGTCCAGCACCACCGCGTTGTGGTAGTCCACCACCGCGTACTCGGCAAAGAAGCCGTCCGCGCCCAGGCCCTGCACGCGCGCCGTGCCCAGGTGGCAGTGCGCGTTGTGCACCAGGCAGCCCTCGCACTCGAAGCAGCAGTCGACAAAGTACCCGAAGCCCACGCCGTCGCCCGCCCGGAAGCCCTTGCCCTCCGCCGACGGGTGGAACGACACAATGTGGCCAACGCCCTCGTGCCCGATCGTCACCGGCCGGTCCGCCACCACCGGCGCCGCGCTCTCGTACATGTTCATCACGTCCGAGTGGCACAGCGACGCCGACTTGACCTTGATCAGGAACTGGTTCGGCCCGGGCGTCGGCACGGGGATCTCGTTGACCTCGACGCGTTTGGCGATCTATCATTAGCGGAGAGCAGAGCCATGGCTGGCGAGGCACGCACCGGGTTCCACTGGCCCGCCTTCATGGTCTTGGGGATGGTCGTCATGATGTCCGAGGAGTAAGCTGGTCAGAGAAAGGTGGTCCAGGGGGGGTCAGGAAGAAGAAAGACAGGATCAGCAGTCTACGCAACAAAGACCAGACGGACGATACCCATAAAAATACACAGACGCCGTGCTCCTGACCCTACGAGACACCCCGCGGGACTCCCCCGCAGTCGAGGCGGGGTGTAGCCGATGCGGCGTTGCGATGCTGGCAGGCTGGCTACGAAGACGCGACGAAGGACAGGAGACGGGAGCGGGGAGAGCGGATGGCGGAAGCTTCTTTTCCGGACGAGGTGATGGACGTGTCTCACACGAGGTCCTCTCAGCAGCGGCCGTGAATGAATATCCGGGATGCTGTTTCGAAGGGCTTTTTCTTTTTTGTTTTCTATCGTTCCGTAGTTGTTCTCTATTTGAATATTCCAATATTTCCGTTGAAACTCCCATGAACGCATTCCGTCCTTTTCCTCACTCACCACGTCATTGTAATGGTGCCCTACAAATAAATTTGAGATGCCGTCAGGCTTACCGTTGTCATGCTCACCCCAGCGCCGTGCGCAGGTCCCGTTACATACCAATTTATATAGAGAGCTACAAAGCCACCCCTACTGTAGCTAGCCAGCCAAGTGACAAGATCTAGAAAAAAAAAAGAATGTATACGTATAAAATCGCCTATTTAGATGTCTTTTCTACGCTTTGTTTTGCACAGTATCAAGAAAAACCGTACGCAAAGTGCGCACGGCGGTGGTTGTCTTTCCATTCACTCGTGGGCCTTTCAAGACGGGCGTAGCACAGACAACCCGGCTATCAATACCCCCCACTGATTCAGATCCATGCGCGCGAACGTCACTAGCCCGGCCGCGCCCCCCTTCTCCCACTCGGCCAGCTTCTCCAACGAGCCCCTGCCAGGCCCCGCCGCGGCGTTAACTGGCTAGTTCCGGCGGCCGACAGTGAAGTCTCGTGTAAGATCTCTTCCGTGAATGTCAGAAAGCAAACGTCTCAAAACCGGACACCCCGCTGTCTCTTCCCTTGCTTCCACCCACTCTCCCTCTCATCCAGTTCCTGCCCAAGTCCAAGACATCCACCACTCCCACAGCCTGCTCCAACATGGCGTCCCTCGGCCCCTCCCTGAAGACCAAGGAGGGCGGCAACAGCTATGTGCTGCCCTTTTCGCGGACGGACCTGCCCAAGAAGCTGTTTGTGAACAACGAGGTACTCTTTCTCTCTCTCTCTTTCTCTCTCTCTCTCTCTCCCTCCGTACCTTGGCTGACACCTCCCAGTTCGTCGAGTCCAAGAACCCCAAGAAGCTGTCGCTCTTCAGCCCCACCGACGGCTCGCTCGTCGCCGATGACGTGGCCCTGGCCGGCCCCGAGGACGTCAACGCCGCCGTCGACGCCGCCGAGAAGGCCTTTCCCGCCTGGCGCAAGGTGGGGCCGCGCGAGCGCCGCGACATGCTGCTGCGGCTGGCGGACCTGGTGGAGGCCAACGGCGTGGCGCTGGCGGCGCTGACGCGGGTGTCGCTGGGGGCGCCGTTTGGGGCGTTTGGGTCGTTTGAGGTGAACCTGTGCGCCGAGGGCTTCCGCTACTTTGCCGGCTGGATCGACAAGTTCGCGGGCGAGACGTACCCGCAGGACGACGGCTTCCTCAAGATCATCCGCAACGAGCCGCTGGGCGTGACGGCGGGCATCGTGCCGTGGAACGGGCCGATCGGCAACGTGGGCATGAAGGCCGGCCCCGCGCTGGCGACGGGCAACTGCTTCATCCTGAAGCCGTCCGAGAAGACGCCCTTCTCGTCGCTGGCGCTGGGCGCGCTGATCCGCGAGGCCGGCTTCCCGCCGGGCGTGTTCCAGATCCTGTCGGGCGACGGGTCGACGGGCGCGCTGCTGGCCCAGCACATGAAGGTGCGCAAGATCAGCTTCACCGGCTCGACGGGCACCGGGCGCAAGATCCAGGAGATGGCGGCGCAGTCCAACTTCAAGCGCATCACGCTCGAGCTGGGCGGCAAGAGCCCCGCGATCGTCTTCGACGACGCCAACCTCGACAACGCCGTCAACTGGTGCGCCAACGCCATCACCGCCAACACGGGCCAGGTGTGCTTCGCCGCCAGCCGCGTCTACGTGCAGGCCGGCATCTACGACCGCTTCGTGGCCGCGTACAAGCAGCTGATGGAGGACAAGGCCAAGGTCGTCGGCGACCCCGAGGACGACGCGACGCAGATCGGCCCGCTCATCGACCAGGCGCAGTTCGACCGCGTGTCCGGCTTCATCGATCGCGGCCGCAGCCAGGGCAAGCTGCTGGTCGGCGGCCACCGCATCGGCGACAAGGGCTTCTTCCTGCAGCCGACCGTGTTCGAGGACGTGCCGGCCGGCGCCGAGATCCTGACCCAGGAGATCTTCGGCCCCGTCGCCGTGCTCAACAAGTTCACGACCGAGGAGGAGATCATCGCCAAGGCCAACGACACCAACTTTGGGCTCATGGCCGGCGTCTTCACCCAGGACATCAACCGCGCGCTGCGCGTGTCCACCGAGCTCGACAGCGGCATGGTCGGCGTCAACTGCGTGTCCATGGCCTTTCTGGTCGCGCCCTTTGGCGGCAGCAAGGAGAGCGGCGTCGGCCGCGAGAACGCCATCAACGCGCTGCGCATGTTCACCGAGCCCAAGACGGTGTTTGTGAACCTGACGTACTAGCAGACTAGAACGGGAACTGAATCAGTAGCGTGTCCATAGCGGAAGTTGTTTGCCGACCCCTCGTTGCCTGTCTCCACTTCCCCGCCACTCTTCTCCAACAAGGCCGGCTCTCCCCACACGCCGCCCGCGCCGCGCCCGGCTGTGAGCTCATGCACGCTCGGCCTGCCATTGGCTGCGTGCGGCCCCTCCGCGCGCTAGTCGGCTGTAGTCGTGGGGCGGCCGGGGGCCCGTCTGGTCTCTCGTGGTCTTGGCCTTTCGACACTTGGGACCCATCATGCTGCCTCGCGGGCAGACGGCACTGAATCATGCCTCGTCTGCATGGGACCCCGGCCAGAGTCGAGAGCCACCGCCATTTCTGTCCTGCTGTTCTCATACGATGGCATGGCCCCCAGCCGCGATGACAAATGAGGCCGCGGCCGCGCAGCAGCGTTGCCAAAGGAAAAGCAGTAGCGCGCCCCAGGCGTTCGGGGGGGTCTTAACCGGACCCCCGAACGGGCCCCGCGGGGAGTATAGAAGGCTGGCTGTCCCTTTTCCTTGAGCTGTCTGTTTTTCTGTTCATCCCTCCTCCTCCTCTTCCATCTCCCATCTCCTTCATCGCTCTCTCTCCCCTCCCTTCCCCATCTTCCAGCTCCTCCCTCACACCCCCCCCCCCCCCCCCCCCCCCCCCCCCCCCCCCCCCTCACTACTCCCACCATGGCCAACGTCCTCATTCCGCCTGAGCCGACACCCGGCAACCGGGACGCTGCTCGCCGCCTGGAGAACCCCATCCACGCCGAGCGGCAGATGCGCCTGATCTGCGTGGGTGCCGGCGCGTCGGGGCTGCTGTTTGCGTACAAGATCCAGAAGCACTTCAAGAACTTTACGCTGGCCGTGTACGAGAAGAACGCGGCGGTGGCGGGGACGTGGTACGAGAACCGGTACCCGGGGTAAGTGAGACGGCATGGCACGGCACGGCATGGCGCAGGGACGACGAAGAGAAGGACGCGGCTGACCGGATAGATGCGCCTGCGACGTGCCCTCGCACAACTACACGTGGAGCTTCGAGCCCAAGCTCGACTGGTCGGCCGTGTACCCGCCGGCGCGCGAGATCTTCCAGTACTTTGAGGACTTTGCCACCAAGTACGACCTGCGCAAGTACGTGCAGCTGGAGCACCAGGTCATCGGCGCGTACTGGGACAGCCAGAACGGCGGCTACGACGTCAAGATCCGCGACACCAAGAACGGCGTCGTCATCAGCGACCACTGCGACATCCTGATCAACGGCAGCGGCATCCTCAACAACTGGCGCTGGCCGGCGATTCCGGGGCTGGACAAGTACAAGGGCACGCTGCTGCACACGGCCAACTGGGACCCGGAGACGAAGCTGGACGGCAAGCACGTGGGGCTGATTGGGAACGGGTCCTCCGGCATCCAGGTCCTGCCCGCCATCCGCGACAAGTGCAGCAAGGTCACGACCTTTGTGCGCGAGCCCACGTGGGTGTCGCCCGTGCAGGGCCTGGAGCAGCACGTGTACTCGGCCGAGGAGCGCGCGGCGTTTGCCAACAAGCCGGGCGCGCTGCTGCAGTACCGCAAGGACATTGAGACGGGGCTGAACGGGCAGTTTGGCATCTTTCTGAAGAAGTCCAAGGTCAACGAGGAGACGCGCGCGTACATGATCGAGCAGATGAAGGCCAAGCTCAACAACGACTTCCTCGCGTCCAAGCTGATCCCCGACTGGAGCCTGGGCTGCCGCCGCCTGACGCCGGGCGTCAACTACCTGGAGTCGCTGACCAAGCCCAACGTCGAGGTGGTGTACGGCGAGATCAACGCGGTCACCGAGAAGGGCTGCCTGTGCGACAACGGCCAGGAGTATCCGGTGGACGTGCTGATCTGCGCGACCGGCTTCGACACGTCGTTCCGCCCGCGCTTCCCCGTCGTCACGCCGTCGGGCGAGAACCTGCAGGACAAGTGGGCGGTCGACCCGGCGGCGTACCTGGGCGTGGCCGCGGCCGGCGTGCCCAACTACCTGGTGTTCCTGGGCCCCAACTGCCCGATCGGCAACGGGCCGGTGCTGTCGGCGATCGAGGCGCAGGCCGACTGGATGTGCCAGCTGATCGACCGCTACCAGACGACCAACGTGGCCACCTTTGCGCCCAAGGAGGGGGCCGTGCGCGACTTTGTCGACTTCAAGGAGTTCTACATGCGCCGCACCGTGTGGTCGGACCCGTGCCGCTCGTGGTACAAGCAGCGGCCCGACGGGCCCATCATCGCGCTGTGGCCGGGCAGCACGCTGCACTACATCGAGGCCGTGCGCGAGGCGCGCTTCGACGACTTCGACTTTACCTACGCCGGCAACCGCTTCGCCTGGCTCGGCAACGGCTACTCGCAGACCGAGGTCGACGACACCGCCGACTGGGCCTACTACATCCGCGAGACCGACGACGGCGCCCCGCTGGCCTGGGGCGCCCGCACCCGCCTGCTCAACAAGAGCGGCACCGTCACCACGCGCGGCGCCGTCGACTGGTCGGGCGGCGGCGCCAAGGACAAGGCGGATGCCCATCTGTAGGCGGAGGGAGGAAACGGCGCAGCGCGTTGTATTTCGATACCTGTACATACTTTTGTGTTTCTGTTCTGCCTTTGGCCCGAATCGACAACGAGTGATTGACCCCTGTGTTTCCCTTTTGCTCCCCCGACGACCGTCGCTGGCGATGGACGCCTGTGTTCAGATCCCCGACCGTCACTGGTGGTACGCCGGCGGCGGCGCCTCCAAGTCGGCCTCCATATTGATCCAGATCTCGTCGGGCGGGTCCGGCTTCGCGGCCCCGGCCTCCCCATCACGGGCCGCAGCCGGGACCCTGCGCTGCTCCGGACGACGGCGAGAAGAAGAACAGCGACAACAACAGCAGCAGATGAGTAGGAGAAGGACAATGGCTCCCACTATACTGCCAAGGGCGATGCCGACCGTACGATCGGACGGGCCGTCGTCTCCGCCGTCGTCGCCGCCATCGCTTGCGCCGTACCAGAGGTACCAGGGATAAAAGGAAGCCATTCTGCAAAGGGGATGAGAGACCGGAGTCGATTTGTTTGTTGGCGTCAGCCGGTTCGATGGCAGGGTCGAGGGCGGTCCGTCGAGGATGGTGATCGCTGCTGGTGGTCCGTTGATGGCGATGGATGCACGAGAAGAGAAAAAAAAAAACGAAGAAAGGAAAAAAAAAAAAATACCTTCTGTTCTCCCTATGACGTCCGTCTCGCGGCCAGCACGAGGCTGAGCGCCCCCCAAACCCTAATCACGAACACGGCAGACGTCACCAACGCCGCAGCGGGATGTACCTGCAAGTAGGGCTGGCCATGACGTGCCTGCCGTTCTGCGCCACCCGACGGCCACGTGCCAGGCTCCGGTCCCGGCTGTGCAGCGCCCACAACGGACGGTCGGGACCGGAGACGGGCTTGGCACGGCAGCACGACGGCACCCGCCGTGACGGGGCCCCGACGCCCGGCTCGACTGTCGTGCGCGCGTGTTTGCGCGGATTCTGGGCGTGGCCAGCGTGGGACAAGGCAAGGCTGTGCTGTGGCACCAGGCACGCAAACGCTCCGTCTGGGCGCCCGGGCCGCGCTCCGGCTTGCCTGCCAAACCGAGCGTCCGGGAACAGGCTGGCCCAGACGTCCCTGGCGTCGTGTTGCGGTTGTTGAGGCGCTGTCCGCGTGGAACGGCCTCGTGTGGCCGATGTCCCGATATGGAAGGAGCATCGCGGAGGCACGTTGTTCCGGCCAACGCGCTGTCGTACAAGGCAGGAGAGACAGACAGCCTCGCGAGACGACTGTCTTCTCTCTGTTTCTGGTGCCCTTGGCTCGTGTCTGCCGGCTGCGCGATAGGACGGCCTCTTGCTCCGCCCCCCCCCTGGTGGCACACGCTGCCACGGGGCTTGCGGCTATAAATCACCAGTGCGCCTCTTGTCCTCGGCTCTGCCGCTCTGTGTCTCCTTTTTCTGCCAGACGCCCAGAAGCCAGCTGCTCTTCTCTTCCTTCTCCCCCAGCATGTCCTCGACCCGGCTGCTCTTCTCTTCCTCCCCCCCCAGCATGTCCTCGCACCGTCTCGACGACGACAGGGTCCCGGCAGACGATGCTGCTGCCACGGCCGCCAAGAGCGCAGCGATGCCAGACCCCCCGGCTTCGGTCACCGCCGCACGCCATCCCACGCTCCTCGGCCTGGCCCGGGCGGCCGCCGACAAGGAGCGCCGCATGACGCTGCGCCAGGCCGTCCGGCTGTACCGGCCGGCCATCGCGTGGAGCGTGCTGTTCAGCACGTGCATCATCATGGAGGCCTACTCGGACGTGCTGGTCATCAACCTGTACTCCCTGCCCCAGTTCAACCGCAAGTACGGGCAGCCCGTGGCCGGCACCGACCCCCGCCGGCCCGAGAACTGGGCGGTGCCGCCGCGCTGGCAGAGCGGCCTCGCCAACGGCGCCAACTGCGGCGAGCTGCTCGGCCTGCTGCTCTGCGGCTGGATGACGGAGCGCATCGGCTACCGCGCGTCGGCCATTGGCAGCCTGCTGCTGGTGACCCTGGGCATTGCCGTCTTCTTCACCGCCCGCAGCGTCGGCATCCTGGTCGTCGCCGAGGTCCTGTGCGGCATCCCGTGGGGGCTCTTCCAGGCGCTGACCATCACGTACGCCGTCGAGGTCAGCCCGCTGGCCCTGCGCGCCTACCTGACCACCTACATCAACGCCTGCTGGGGCCTCGGCCACCTGATCGGCGTCGGCGTCCTCCGCGGCTTCCTGCACCGCCCCGGCGCCTGGGCGTACCGCGTGCCCTTTGCCCTGCAGTGGATCTGGCCCATCCCGCTGGCCATCGGCATCTGTTATGCGCCCGAGTCGCCGTGGTGGCTGGTGCGCCGCGGCGCCATCGACGAGGCCAAGGCCGCCCTGCGCCGCCTGACCGGCCGCCGCCGCCCCGACCACGACCCCGACCACGACTCCGACCACGACGTCGACGTCGACGCGACCATCGCCATGATGGTGCACACCATGGCGCTGGAGCACGACCGCACGCCCCGCGGCGGCGGCAGCAGCAGCCGCAGCAGTCACAGCAACCACAGCAACCACGGCAGTCACAGCAGCGGCGGCGGCAGCGGCGGCGACGGCGGCGGCGGCTACCTGGCCTGCTTCCGCGGCCGCCAGCGCCGCCGCACCGAGATCGTCGCCATGGTCTGGGCCATCCAGAACCTGAGCGGCAACTCCTTCAGCAGCTACTCGACCTACTTCCTCACCCAGGCCGGCCTGTCGTCCGAGCACGCCTTCGGCTTCACCCTCGGCCAGAACGCCTTCAACGTCGCCGGCGTCGCCGGCGCCTGGCTGCTGATGGGCGCCGGCCGCGTCGGCCGCCGCGCGCTGTACGTCTGGGGCCTCGTCGGCCTGTGCGCCGTGCTCTTTGTCATCGGCTTCCTCGGCCTCGTGCCCGCCGCCCGCCGCAGCCAGGCCTCGCTCGCGACCGGCAGCCTGCTCGTGTGCTGGGCGCTGTGCTACCAGCTGACCGTCGGCACCGTGTGCTACGCGCTGGTCGCCGAGATCCCGTCGCGCCGCCTGCTGGCCAAGACCGTGGCGCTCGGCCGCGCCCTGTACCTCGCCGTCGGCATCCTCTGCAGCGTCGTCACGCCGTACATGGTCGGCGCCACCGCCTGGGACTGGGGCAACTTCTCCAGCTTCTTCTGGGCCGGCACCTGCCTGCTGTGCATCCTCTACACCTACGCCCGCGTGCCCGAGCCCACCGGCCTGTCGTTTGCCGAGATCGACGTGCTCTTCGACCTCGGCGTCAGCAGCCGCAAGTTCTCGTCCACCCAGGTCGACGTCTTTGCGCAGCCCATCGACGCCGACAGGGCGCGCGCGTACGACGCGAACGAGGCGCAGACCCGCGTGCAGCCCGCCGTCGAGCCGTGACGAGAAGGCGTGGAGAGAAAACATCGAATGGAGCACGCAGGGGCAGACAGAAAACACTGCTCGTTCAAAAGACAACAAACTCCCCCCAAACGTAGGATACATGGCCGGAAAAGTCTCGGCCGAGAGAACAACAGGATAAAAAAAAAAGGGAGGCAGGATAACATCTGCCCGATCATGGCTTTATACCGGAAAAAAAAAACAAAAGAAACGTTGCACAGCCCTCGCGCTCTCTCTCATCAACGTACCGTCGCTAGCTGTCGACCTCCTTGGGAAGCAGGCCCGAGATAAAGGTCTGGTACTGCTGGTCCTCTTCCACAATGCGCTGCACCGCCTTCTGCCGCGGCGTCGCCGCTGCCGACCCGGCCGCCGCCGTCGCCGTCCACAGCACGCCCTTCATCGGCTGCGGCTGGCCCACCGTGTAGCTGCTGCTGCTGCTGCTGCTGCTGCTGCCGCTGCCACCGCCGCCGCCGTTCGCCCCGCGCGGCGTGTGCTGCTTCTTCTCGGCGGCGCCGTCGCTGTCGGCGCTGCCCTCCACCGCCGCGCCCGCCGCCCGCGGCTCGCGCCGCGGCAGCCGCATCGCCAGCAGCAGGTACTCGGCGCGCGTCATCGTGCTCATGATGTTGTCCATGTACCGCCGCACCTCGTCTGCGGGCGCCACCACGCGCGCCAGGTAGTCCAGCACCTTCTGGTTGGCCGACTGCGCCGCCACCCGGATCCGCACCGTGATCGGCTGGTAGTAGTCCAGGTCGGGGTCGCCGCCGTACTCCGATACGCTGCCCTTGCGCACCAGCAGAAACGACGCCACCACCTCCGGCTCGCCGTGCTGCGACCGCGTGTACTCCAGAATGCTGAACCGCGGAAACAGGTACCGGTCGCCCGTGCCGCCGGAAAACTCCACCACCACCGCCGACAGCTCCAGCTTCGGCGGCGGCGGCGGGCCCTTGGAGCGCAGCGCCTGCGCTCCTTGGTGGTTGCTGCCTTTCCCTGCTGCCACCACAGCCGGCCCCGGCCCTGCCGGCACCATGGACAGTGCGCGCCCGTCCGCTGACGCAGGCTGGCCACGGCCCGTGGCCTGTCGCGCGGCAATAGAGGCAGCATCGTTGGCCTCCGCCTCCGCGGCCAACTGCTGTTGCCGTACGAGCTCGTGTGCCTGTGCCAGTGCCACCTGCTTCTTGCAGGCCTCGAGAATGGCCTTGAGGTCGGAGGGATCCGTTGGCAGAGCCCGGTTCTCGCCGATGCGGAAAACCAGATCCCGCACCCGCTTGTCGTCCAGGGCCGTCTTCACCAGCTCGACTATGAGCGGGTCGCTGCCCGCCGGCGGCTGCAGATCGTACGACTTCTGCTGCGGATTGCCACGGAGGACAATGTCCAGAATGATGCGGACCTCTTCGGCAAAGAAGTGCACGGTCCGGCCGTCGACAAACAGCTGGTGCGCCGTCGGAAGAGCCGCATGCGTGGACGGCACCGCCGCCGCCGCTGCTTTGGCCTTTTCTGCCGTGATCTGGTCGATGATCGTCTGAAACCGTTCGAGGTCTTCTTTTGTCGCGCTGCCACTAGCCACGCGCTTCATCAGGTCCCGAAGCGACGGGTCAAACGACGCCTTCTCTGCCAGCACATAGACAATCGAATCGCCCTCTTCCCGAGCAGGGGGAGGAGGGCTCGGGCTGGGTCCATTCGGCGGCCTTGCTGGCGTGGAGGGATTGCTCCCTGCCGGAGGCACGGATGTAGAGGGCGGACGGCCTGGCGCCATTGCAGGAGATGGGGTTGCCAGCGGAGACGGTCCATTCTTTGGCGCGTTCACCGTAGGCAAATGCGCAGGGGAGGGCCCGGCTGCAGGTGCACCAGACGCCAGCAGCGTTTCCACCCCCATGGGAGAGGCAGCGGGTTGTCTTGGAGGTGGAACTTGGGATTGCTCCTCTTTGACAGCCTGGCCAGGCACTGCCGGTGGCGCTGGTGACGGAGCCGCCACCGTGGATGGTGTTTTCTGCGCCGTAGGTGGAGGCTGAGAGGTGGATTGGACGGATGCTGGGGGCTGTGTTGGCAGTGCTTCCGCAGGAGTTGTGGGCGTTGCTGTCCCTGTCGACGCCTGCACAGGCGTTTCTGATCGCGGTCGCGCTGGTCCCTGCGCCGGTACTGGTACTGCCACTGGTTGTGGTGGTTGTGGTGTGGCTCTGGGGGAGTCTGGAGGGGGTTGTTGGGGCATAGAGACGGCGGCGGGGGCTTGCAGGGGTGTCGCTATCGGGGCTGCTGGTATCTGAACCGGGCTCTGTGCCGGAAACTGGGGAGTTGGTGGTCGATACAGATCCGGCCTTGCGGACACGGGTGTGGTTGGCGCCGTTGGAGGAGGGGGCGGAGGCATCATGCCACGCGAAGGGCCGTACATGAGAATCGGGCGATTGGCAGGCAGGGCGGGCGCGGGTTTGGGGTCTTTGACACCGTAGAAGGTGACATCGAAGGTATGCGGTTCGACAAGGAGGAGAGCTTGGCCAATCTTAACCATGGAATCCTTGGGAGGGTTTTTCGGGTCGTCAACGGCGACGCCCCGCCGCTTGGAGGGTTTGGACCAGTACTTCTCAAAGATGCCTTCGTTGAGCCATCGTTGGCGCGATCGTATCAGCGACTCGGAGAGCACAGCACTGTGACTGTTAGGCGCGGAAAAGTGAGAGATGGAAGGAGGAGTTTTGTTACCTTTCCTGCACGGTCTGGTAATCGGCAACCGGGAGGTCCATCGGCTGGGCTTTCTCGAGGGTCGGCAGCGGCTTGCCTGCCTGAACGGTCTTGGGAAGCTGGTTCTGCGACGGCACGTTCTTCTTGGACGAAGACTCGTCGCCGCCAGTGGTGCTCGTGGCCGGCGTGGCCGACCGCGTGGTCGTGGAGGAGTCGGCGGGCGGTGTCGAGGTCCTGCGCTTGGCGGCCTGCTCGATCCGCGCGGCGGCGCGCGGCGGGAGCTTTCGCTTTCGTTCCATGGCGCAGATGGTGCAGGGTCGTGGGTCCTTGGGTCGTCTTTGTTCTTATCGGGCGGGCACGCCTGTGCTCGTCGTCCGCTGTTCTCGCCGTCCGCGCCCGTGTCGAGGAGGTGTGGCGCGCTCGCCAGTTGGCCCACGGCGCCGCTGGGCGCGTCCCACAGCCACGAGCTCCCCCCCACTAAACGAAGGAACAGGCGCCACGGAACAGCAAGACCGCAGTGGGAGCGTGGTGTGTGTCTTGGGCGTTCTTCCGACGCAGCGTCGTCACGGCCGTTTCGAAAAGAAGCACGACCGCGTCCGCTCGGAGGAAGCCGAAACCGAAGTGTGGGCCGAGGAGCGCTGGAGCTTTTCTCTTTGGTTCTTTGTCAAAGGACCAGCCGCGGCCCGCGGGATGTCTAATGTCCAAGGAGGTAGAAAGGAAGAGGGAGCGAGACGTCGGGGGCCAAAAGTGGTTTGATTCGGCCGGCTGCGCTGCTGAAAATTTGTTGATGCTTCGTGGTGAGAACATGGAGTCGAGGAAAGAGCGAACGAAGGTGTGTGTGGGTGTGGGTCGCGCACAGTCAGCCTCTGCATTCCAGCCAATCAGAGCCTGCGACGCCAACCTTACGCGTCGCGGCAATACGTGGTACTTTGACCTCATCTTTAAGTGCGTCAACAGCATGCCGCCAATTAACTCGACGGCAGCATCCGGTGAACATTTTTGTCAAAGCAAGGTAGACTTTTGATTGATTAACCCCCCCCTGGAAACAACTGAAAACTACAAAACCAGACCGCGAAGCTGCCTGTCTACCGCGCTCCAAAACAAACAAATCAGACAATGCAGTTGATGTCCAACAGCGAGTTGTCCATGTTTGTGCACACCCATTGGGCCGTCTTTCCGCTAGGGGGTGTGATGCTGACGTTCTCGGCCCGGATGTTGATGCATTTCTGGGCCTTGTTAGCAACACGGTGCGCTCGCACAGTCCACGCTTACGCGCCACCGACAGGGGAAGGAACACTCACATCCGGGCTGCTGCACACCAGGGTGCCGACCTTGGGATCGTACTTCTTCGAAGCCGTTCCCCAGAAGTTCTTGAAGACGACGTCCGAGATGGTCATGTTCGACTGGGGCCACAGTGCGTGAGCATGTGCGTGTCTCTTGCGGCACGGAGGCAGACAGAGGGGGGTGGACTCACGGGGTACTCGTCGCAGAGCGTCTGGTTCTTCTGGCCGTAGCACTGGGTGAGCTCGATGGCCCAGTCGTTGTTGGTGTTGAACAGGCCGTCGTAGGTGATGTTCTTTACGTAGCCGGAGCCGCCGCCGCCCGACAGGGTGGGTTGGAAGGGCGTGTACATGCCCGGCCAGACCTTGATGCGGGCGCCGTCCGAGGCGTTGGTCATGGTGATGTTGTGCACGTAGACGTTCTCGACGATGTCGAACTCGTCAATGTACTGGCCCAGCGAGCCGACACTGATGCCGTGCGAGCCGGTGCACTGCAGGCCCTGCACGACAATGTTGGTGCTGTTGGGCTTGAAGGAGACGCAGTCGTCGCCGTTGTGGATGACGCTGTTTTGGATCACGATCGAGTCGGACCGGAGCGTGTCCCAGCCGTCCGTGTTCTTGGCGGGATTGGAGCTGGTGCTCTGCGGGAGGGGAAGTCAGATAGGGATTGTCACAGTAGGCAAGGAAAGAGGACGCCTTACCCCGACGGTAATGTCAATGTCGCTGACGACAATGTCCGAGCTGTTGGCAATGAGATTGAACCACTGCTAGGTCAGAAAAGGTACCAGTCGGACACAGGAGGGGGGGGGGGTACACACGTTTGGCGAGTTGATCATCTTCAGGCCGGTGACGGAGCCGCCGTGCAGCCCATCAATCACCAACAGGATTGGCCGCAGCAGGCTCGAATTGGCGGCAAACGCGTCGTACCATGCCTGCCCGTTGCCGTTGAGCAGGCCCACGCCGCCGCCGTAGATGTTGACGTCCTTGCCGCCCAGCCGCAAGAAGGACGACGACTGCTGGAACGCATACTTGTAGGAGTTCTCGACCCAGAAGTCAATGTCGTCGCTGAAGTTCACGGTGCCGGAGACGGCGACGTCCACCTTGTCGAGGAACGTCAGGTCCAGCGGCGAGCCGATGGTGTAGTTGCCGTCCAGCACGACGGTGCCACCGTGGTTGCAGCTCTTGAACGCCGCCAGGATGTTGGGGGCATCGTCGTCGCTGGTGGTGCTCTCCTGGACGTAGCAGTGCCGGTTCCGCCCCGGCGAGACATGGTGCGGCTTGCCCGGGTGCAGAGGCCAGGCCCGAATCTGGGGCCGCGGGAGGACTGGCTTGCTACCGTGGCTGCCGCCTGAAGAGCTGGAGACCGCCGCGCCGGCGGCCAATGCAGCGAGGCCGGCGAGGGACAGGAGAGACACGAGCGACTGGACCATGGCTGCAGTTAGGGTGTAGATAGTTAGACGGGATGCCGATCACTCCTCTCCTGCAGCCGAGCAGCAGACGCAAGCCATGCTGGGCCTATATAAGGCAGGGCACTGCCGCTAGTCGAGGAAGACCGCATCTTACTCCGTACTCCGTACGAGGCACGAGGTTTTTTCTCTTTTCTTTCTCGGCGACGAACCCATGGCTTGGCGAGGTGGCAGCCGGACGGCCCATGGGCAATGTCTCGCTGCAGGGTAGGAGAGAGCAGTGCTAGTGAGGTCCACAAGGAGGGGAGTTTTTCCGTCAGTGAGGGCGATGCGTGCGCCCCGCCGCCTGACACGGAAATGCCTGAACAGGCCTAGCCCAGGCTGGGGTATGGGGTACGGGGAGACAATTCTCCGCTTTTTTATGGTGGTGGCGCTGTGGGGAGGAGCACCGGCCCCTGTCCATCAAAGTGTGCAAGCTCCAGGGGACCTTAGCTCCGAAGCTCCCCCCAGCTTCCCAACCTGCAGCTTGCGAGCAGGTCCCCCGTCCCCTCACCGAAAATAAAGGTAAAGAAGAAAAAAAAACCGTGCGGGGTGTGGCAGGCGCCGGCAACGCGACGGGATGCTATGGCCGGCGATCGGGGTCAGCTGGATGTTGCTTTCCGGTAGGGACCGCCCTTGGTGGAAAATTTAGCAGCCGTGACGCTGGCGTCGCAGGGCTGCCGTTCTTTGTCCTTGCAGACGTGCTTTCTGGTTCAGACGACACAATGGCCAGGGGCAGGCAGCATTGGGCGAGATGGCTTGCATGCGATGCGAGTATATATACCGTATGGGCAGCAAGGCACCGTCTTGGGGGACCGGACCGGACACCACCACCTTGTCTTGGCACTCTTGTTGAAAAATGCTGGGCTTTGCTTCTCTCCTTGTGCTTGGCTCGGGCCTGCTGCAGGCCGTGGCTGGCCTGGACCCGCACGGGCCGGCCCTGACGTACAAGCGGTGCCAGCAGAAGACGCGCAACCCGACCGACGGGTGTCCGCGCGGGACCCTCTACGTGTCGCAGACGGACCGGCGCGCCCAGTTCAAGACGATCCAGGCGGCGATCGACGCCGTGGGCCACAAGAACACGGCGGCCTACATCCTGATCGCGCCCGGCAACTACACGGAGCAGCTGAACGTGACGCGCCCGGGCCCCCTGACGCTGCTGGGCGTGTCCGACCGGCCGGCGCGCGGCCAGCTGTACTCGGACATTGACGTCAACACGACGGCGCAGAACGACGTGCAGGTGTGGTGGAACTCGGCGAACCACAACGCGCTCTTCACCGACAACGTCTTCACCGGCGTGCTGACCGTCGGGCCGACGCTGAACGCCACGCTGACCGGGTCCGGGCCCACGGGCTTCGCCGTGCCCGAGGACACGCCGTTCGGCTCGTCCGACTTCCGCGCCTACAACATCGACTTCCGCAACGAGTTTATTCCCTACTCGTACGGCCCGGCGCATGCCGTGGGCGTGAGCCGGGCCAACGCCGGCTTCTACTCGTGTGGCTTCTACAGCTACCAGGACACCGTACGCCCTCCTGTTGGATTTTTCTCTTTTTTTTTCATGTTCCTCCGCTCACAGAACAGGTGTACATTGGCAAGCTCGGCAACGCCTACTTCTACGACACCGTCGTGGCCGGGCAGACCGACTTTCTGTACGGCTTCGGCACGCTCTACCTCGAGAAGTCGCACCTGAGCCTCCGCAGCTACGGCGGCGGCATCACGGCCTGGAAGGGCGCCAACACGACGTTCACCAACAAGTACGGCGTCTACCTCGATCGCACGGCGGTGGTGGCGGCCAACGCGACCATTGCCCAGGCGATCGTCGGCAAGGTCCCCCTGGGCCGGCCGTGGAACTCCCAGCACCGCTCCATTTTCATGGACTCGTACTTTGACCCCAGCATCCTGCCCGCCGGCTACATCCTCTGGGGCAGCTCCGACCCGCGCGTGAACAACCTCACGTTCATGGCCACCTGGAAGGACTACGGCCCGGGCTACAACGAGACGGCCGAGCGGCTGAGCGGCAACATCACGCGCGTGCTGACCGACGACGAGGTCGCGCCGTACCGCTACCCGGCCGACGTGTTCCTGACGCCCGAGGGCCGGCCGAACAACGTCGCCTGGATCGACCAGAGCGTGCTGTTCTCGAAGCCGAGCCACACGGGCCACCCCTGGTGGTCCTCGTGACCCCGTGTCTCCCTCTTGTAGAAAGGCGGTGAATAGAGAAGGGCTGTACGAGAGCTGAATAGAACCGGGCTTTCCTTTCCATCGCATGTTCCTGGTGTTCGTGACCGGCGGCCTGGCGTGACGCCGGCGTAACCGGAAAAGCGGGACCGGCTGTTGTTTTGGAGGCTCGTCCCGTCCGCATCGCACCTTCCGCAGACAACGCGCATGGCAGTTGCCCCTTCCGGACGCCGCCCGCCCCTGAATCCGCCGTGTTTACGTGTCCCATAGGGTCATCAGGTGCGCCTGGCGCCTGGTCTTTTTCGCGATGCACAACTCTCTCTTCGTCTACGCAGCCTTTGCCGTTGCAGCACCCTTTGTTCTGTGGGCAACCTTCATCACTATGTGTCTCAGCGCAACAGTCCAGCGGCAGTAAGTATCTCGCTTGGCTCGGGCTCTTCTCTTTCTTCGGAATAGTTTGTTCGGGATTCTATCCTCTGCGTTTCAATTCCATCTCTTTGTACTGTCCGGAAGAGCTGTCGGGTTCCCCCCCTCCCTTGATTCACCACGTCCTAATGCGTCGCAGCGTGCTCTATGCCCACAAGGTGGTCCCCTGGTGGGAGGATGTCAACGATCCGCAACAATGGGGCTTTGCCAGTAAGTCTCCCGGGCCGGCCAGCAGCCAGCAGCCAGCGCTCTCTAACGCACATCAGAGAACCAGGCCACGCCCTTCTACATCCCAACCGAGGACGGCGAGACCATCCACGCATGGCACATTCTACCCCTTTCCGCGTACCACAAGAACGAAGACGTGCTGCGTGTCCAGCCGACCGGACTCTGCGAAGACATCAAGACGGCCGAGTCGTTTCGCATCCTCAGGGAGGATCCGGACGCACGGCTGATTATTTACCGTACGTATTATATTTGTTTCCGTCTAATACAGATTTGTACAGGATCGTACTGATCGTGCTAGTCCATGGTGTGAGTTCTTGCAAATCTACAGAAACAAGCGAACTCGGAGACGCTGTTGGCTTCTTGACAGCTCACATGTGCTAGAATGTTGGCCACATACCCAGTGGCATCCGCGCAGAGTCCTACCACCTGCTCACCGCCACAAGCAACTACCACGTCCTTGCCATTGACTTCCGCGGGTTTGGTCTTTCCACGGGAACGCCCTCCGAGCCTGGCCTGATTCTCGATGCCTCGGCGGCCATTGACTTTGCTCTGGACACGGTCGGACTCCCGCCTAGCAAAATTGTGTTGCTTGGGCATAGCCTGGGAAGCGCTGCAGCGGCCGCCGTCGCCGAACGTTACGCAAAAGACCGCGCCGTCGATTTTGCTGGTGTCATTATGATCTCTGCGTTCAGCAGCCTTCCCAACATGCTGGCAGATTACGCCATTGTTGGAAGCATACCCGTCCTGAAGCCCCTCCGATCGTGGCCGCGGATCCTTAGATGGTTTCTCGGACGTGTCGTCGAAAAGTGGGAGACCGCTGGTCGGTTGCGAGGCCTCGTCAACGCGGTGCACGGCGGCCAGGCGAACGGTGCGGCTCGTAATCTGCGACTGAGCCTGATCCACGCCGCTGACGACTGGGACATCCCTTCTTCGGAAGACGACAAGCTCTTCGCGGCTGCTGTGGCGCCTCTTGTCGGTAAGACCGAGAAGGCGTCTGGCGATGCGTATATCGCTGAAAAAGAGAAGCGGACAGCACACCTCGGCGAGGGTGCATTTGTGACGGAGTGGAAAGACGGAGGCACGATTGTCCGCCAGGAGCTATTTCCACATGGGGGTGAGTGTCCAGTACCCCCCGCCACTTGATGCCAACTACGTGAACAGGCCTCTAACTCACATAACAGGACACAATAGAGTTGTGCTTCATGCCCCCATTGCTCTGGAGGTCATGAGAGCTTTTGGAGGCCACAGATAAGACCGCGCGCGGGGTTTCACCTCCTCGTTCTTCCCAGTTTGCCGGGATAGTCAAAAGCCATTAAATCATTCAAATACGATAGGCGCGATAGATTAGTTCCGGTGGCAAACAAATAGACAAACAAACGAAGAATGGCGAAGGCCTGAACATAGCTGTGCATGGGCAAGGGAAAACAAAGAGGCCGGTAGAATGGCTGTTCATGAGAAAGACACTCGACAGAAGAACCCCGACTCCCTAACAGTCGCCCCCCCATCCGATGTGCCGGTTGACCTGGTTCATGGCATTGAGGCCGGCTTGCACAAAGCCCAGCGCACCATCCACGGTGTTGTTGCCCGTGGACTCAAACGTCGGCTGGGCTCCCTCCGCAGCACGCAAGTCCTCCTGGTCCAGGGTTTTCTGGCGCTTGTCCAGAACGGCCTTGCTAATGGCGCGCGCCCACAGGTTGTACCATTGGTCCTCCGACAGGCTGACGTACTCGATCCTGTTAGTCGGGGCCCCGTTGGCGTTGGTGGCCAGCCGCGAGAAGGCCCAGTTGAAGGAGACGACCTCGTAGCGCTTGGTCATGAAGAAGAGGTACGGCCAGGCGAAGAGGAAGAGGCCGGTGATGTAGAAGAGGATGCGGATCCAGCGGTTCAGGCGCCAGCGGTTGAACAGGTGGTCGCTGTAGATGTCGACGCCCTCCTCGTCGGTGGGGAAGGAGACGGCGAGGTGGCCGCGGTAGTTGGTCTGGCGCACGAGCTTCTCGAGGTGGGTGCGCGCCTTTTTGGTGTCGAAGCCGACCATGCGGCGGGACAGGCTGAAGACGCGCAGGGCGGGCGCGGCCGGGTCGCAGTAGCGGCGGCACCACTCGGCGAGGTCGGGCGTGGGCTCCTGGGCGGGCGCGGCCTCGGGGTCGTCGTCGAGGCTTTGGTACTGCGGGCCGCGGCAGGCGAAGACGGTGCCGCGGCGCACGCGCTCGTAGTTCTCGACGACGCGCTGGGTGCGCCAGGCGCTGCGCAGGCGCGCGTTGGCGTACAGCAGCGGCGTGAGCTCGACCTTGACGTCAAAGTCGACCACCTGGTTGGTCTCGGAGCGCGTCTTGCCGTCGGCGCTGCGGCGCTCCTCGGTCTGCGTGTGCGTGCCACGCAGGCGCGCAAACGGCCGCGGCGGGTGGCGGCCCCAGTGCGCAATGTTCTCGAGGAGCAGCTCGGCGTTGGTGTCGATGTTGCGGTCGATGCACGTGCGCCGCTTCTGGGGCGCGCCCTTGACGGTGTGGCTCAGCACGTGCGCGGGCGCGCGGATGGGCCGCCCGTCTGCGCCGACGGCGGTGCCGGTCGCGGGCTCGGCCTCGTCGTCGGTGGCCGCATTGTCGTCGTCGTCGTCGTCGTCGGGCGCAACGTCCATCCCGGCGAGCACGGCTGGCGCGGCCGGCGGAATGTCCGAGTACAGGGGCGGCATGTCGTCGCCGTCGACAAACAGCTCGGGTGCGTCGTCGTCGACATCGTCCAGGTAGCCGCGGCGGCCGCCGTTGCGGCTCGAGCTGCCGGCCTCGTAGTCGTCGCCGTTCTGCGTGTGCAGCGACACGGCATCGCCGTCGGGCCGCGGCAGCAGGGGCTCCGACGCGCCATACTTGCTTTTGCCCATGATGGAAAGGGAGTCGACGAGAACTGACAGATGAAAGGGTCCCGGTCGTGCCAGAGGAGTTGAAAACACGAAACCCAGGTTAGGCAGCAACACAAAGAGGACGGCACGCCAATTGTCTCGTATCTTACCGCGTACTTCTCGTATATGCGGCTGACCTGCACGTGATGTCCGTTTGGGGAAAGAAACGGTGGGACGTCGATCGCCGTTTTGGGTTCTGTACTCCGTAGGCGTTTTTTTCCACAACGAACGAGCTGCCTGCCAACGACAAACAAGCAAGTCTAGGCAGCCCTTTATTCTGCCTCGCATTCGGTCTGCGCCTCGGCAACTGCTCTGTAGAGCTCGTTTTCTTTGTTCTCCCGCGTTTGCACTCCTTGTTTGCGCCCCCCTCGTCTTCGAAACGCCCCTCCCCCGCCAACCAAACGGAACAATGGCCGACGATCCCAAGGACACGGCGACCACGCCCTCGCCAGAGAACCCTGCGGCGGACACTCCAACAGAAACACCAACCGAAGCCGGTGGCGAGGGCGAAACTGCTGCGAAGAAGACGAAGAGCAAGAAGGCCAAGGGTAAGGCCGCATCCGACGAGTCGAAGCTGAAGCAGGCGCTGGCCGGGCTGCCACCAGCCCAGGCGGCCGAGCTGCTGAAGCTGAACCCAGCCGTGGCGCAGGAGATCGGGGCCGGCGCGACGACGGCGACGGCGTCAACCACTGCGACGGCGGCGGCGGGCGATCTGGCTGCGGGGAACCTGAGCCCCGAGGCGGCCCTGCAGGCGCTGCAGCGGCTGAGCCTGGCCGACATCATGACGGGCATGGCGGCGAGCCGCAAGAACGTCAAGGACATGGCCAGCTACAAGTTCTGGCAGACGCAGCCGGTGCCCAAGTTTGGCGAGGAGGAGGGCGACGATGCGCTTCCGGGCGCGGGAGGGAGCAGCGGTGGCGGCAGCAGCAGCAGCAAGCCGCCGGCGTCCATCAAAGAGGGCCCGATCCTGGTGCAGTCGGTCGACGACGTGCCCAAGGAGCCGCCGAAGCTGGTGGACGGGTTCGAGTGGGACACGCTGGACCTGACGGACGACAACCAGCTGCAAGAGGTGTTTGACCTGCTGTCGGGGCACTTTGTCGAGGACAGCGAGGCCATGTTCCGCTTCCGCTACTCGCGGGAGATTCTGCGGTGGTGCGTCCCCCCCCTACGCTCACAAGTCGTGAAGACCACTGACAACCCAGGGCCATGATGTCCCCCGGCTGGATCAAGGACTGGCACGTCGGCGTGCGGGCGACGCAGTCGCGCAAGCTGGTGGCGTTCATCTCGGCGATCCCGCTGGAGCTGCGCATCCGCGACAAGATCCTGCACGCGTCCGAGGTCAACTTTTTGGTGATCCACAAGAAGCTGCGGTCGAAGCGGCTGGCGCCGATCCTGATCAAGGAGATCACGCGGCTGTGCAACCTGCGCGGCGTGTGGCAGGCGCTGTACACGGCGGGCGTGGTGCTGCCGAAGCCGGTCAGCACGGCGCGCTACTTCCACCGGTCGCTGGACTGGCAGAAGCTGTACGACGTCGGCTTCAGCCCGCTGCCGCCCAACAGCAAGCCGCAGTACCAGGTGCGCAAGTTTGCGCTGCCCGAGCACACGCGCACGCGCGGCCTGCGCGAGATGCAGGCGCGCGACGTCGACGCCGTGCAGCGCCTGCTGACGCAGTACCTGGCGCGCTACGACATGGCCATGGCGTTCACGCGCGAGGAGGTCGAGCACTGGCTGCTGGACAAGAAGGTGCCGGGGGGGGAGCAGGTGGTGTACACCTATGTTGTGGAGGTGCGTCGTCCACTTTGCTCGCTATCTACTTCTACTGCGCTGTCGCTAACACCCCCAGGACGACAAGAAAAACATCACCGACATGGTCTCGTTCTACGGCCTCGACTCGTCCGTCATCAACAACCCGCGCCACGACGTGATCCGCGCCGCGTACCTGTTCTACTACGCGACCACGGCCGGCCTCGGCGAGCCGCTGGACAAGCCCGCGCTCAAGACGCGCCTCAACGAGCTGGTCCACGACGCGCTGATCCTGGCCAAGCGCCAGCGCTTCGACGTCTTCAACGGGCTGTCCATCATGGACAACGCGCTCTTCCTGGAGCAGCAGAAGTTTGGCCGCGGCGACGGCCAGCTGCACTACTACCTGTTCAACTACCGCGCGCAGCCCATCGCCGGCGGCGTCGACCGGAACAACGAGCTGGACGAGGAGACGCTGAGCGGCATTGGGTTCACGATGATGTAGAGCAGGCGAAGGCGGAAGAGAGTATGCTTCGAATACCTACCCAAGCGAGACCAAAAAACAAAAAAACAAAAACAAATAACGTCTAGACAGTGCATCGTGATCATACAATAGCATACAATCCCCGTCGCCGCCCCGACTGCTCCTCACCCTCGCTGAACAGCATCTCGAGCGTGAAGTTGAACCAGGCGAAGCACTCGACCATGGGCGCGTGGCCCATGCCCTCGAAGACGAGCTGGCGGTACGGCTGGATGTACTCCATCAGCTTCTGGCCGTGCGGCAGCGAGATCATGTTGTCGGCGGTGCCGTGCATGACGAGGATGCGCCGGCGGCCAATGGCGTCGGCCATGGCGGCGAGCTGGGCGGGCGACTTGCGGTGCCAGCCGCAGGCGATGAGCTGCAGCAGGAAGCCGACCGTGGTGAAGCGCGCGTCGTTGCGCTTGTGCATCTCCTGGGCGACGAAGCGCTGGTAGTTGCTGTCGAAGTGGCCGTACCAGGGGGTGGAGGCGTCGTCTGTCTCCGTCTCTGCCGCGGTGTGGTCCTCCTCTGGCGCGTTTGGCTCCGTCTCTGCCGCGGCGTGCGCCTTCCCCGGCGCGTTTGGCTCCGTCTCTGTCGCGGCGTGCTCCTCCCCCGGCGCGGTTGGCTCCGTCTCTGTGGCGGCGTGCGCCTCCCCCGGCGCGTCTGCCTCCGTCTCTGTCGCGGTGTACGCCTCCTCCGGCAGCGTCTTGGTCGCGGTGAAGCGCGCGCGCTGCGGCGGCCCGACGAGGTGCGTGCCGCGCTTGGGCACCAGCGCGTTGTCGGGCTTCGGCAGCCAGTCCGGCGCGAAGATGCGGCCGGCCGTGCCCTGCACGCTGGCCTCGACGCCCTTGGGGATCAGCAGCGCGGCGCGGCTGGCCAGGTTCTCCCAGATGGTCGGCGACGTGTTCTCCATGACGGCGGCCGTGCAGCAGAGCGACAGCGACGCGATCTGGTTGGGCACGAGGCAGGCGAGCTCCTGCGCGATCATGCCGCCCATGGAGATGCCGACAATGTGCACGGGGCGCGGGCCGGGCGCGGGGTCGGTGGCCGACGCAGACGCGGCCGCTTCCGCCGCGGCCGCCAGCGCGTTCTTCTCGACAAAACCGACGTGCTCCAGCACCTCGAGGGTGTCCAGGGCCATCTCGCTCGTGGAGTAGCGCATGAGCGGGCGGTCGGAGTCGCCCATGCCGCGGTTGTCGATCAGCAGGACCGAGTACTCCTTGTACCGCTCGTGGCCAAAGTAGAGCGTCTGGCGCTGCCAGGCCGTCTTGAAGGAGCCGAGGCCCATGATGAACTGGGGGGTTAGCGGGGNNGGGGGGGGGGGGGGGGGGTCAACAAAGTTGCGAGGATCAAGACGCACAACGACTCGAATGGGCCCCTCGCCGTGGATCTCCCAGCCGATGTTGAACGGCCCGCCGCGGCCGGCGGCCACAGGCAGCCGACCACGGCGCGTGGGCAGCAGCGTCCAGGTGGCATCCGGGTACGACGGGTGCGCGAGCGTCGCGGCGACGGTGGTGATGGGGCCCTTGGTCATGGAGGCGGTGGAGGGGGGGTCGCGGCGTTCGAGGAGAATGGTGAAAAACAATGTTGCTTGCCGGATCTGCCTGGATGGGCACCCTACTCGTAGGAAAGCGACAAGACGGGCGGGAGGGCCGGGCAGGTTGCTGGGAGACAGACGAGGGTGGTCTGAAGGATGAGGATCCGAAGGCCGAAAGAGTGAGACGGACGGTGGAGTCGCCGTTTCTGACCCTTCAAAACGGAGCATGTGCCGCGTTGTCGAGGCGCGCCTGCATGCGCCTGCAGGAAGGAGCAATTGGACGCCATTGTGAAAGGCCAAAGGAGGCTGTAAATAAAATACAAAAGCAGACGAATGAATGCAAAGAAACCTAAAGACGTTGATCCGGCGGTACCTGATCCGTTTCTAACTGACAGCTCCGTTTCGTTCACAGGCACGTGATATAACGGCCGCCTTCCGTCTCCACCTCTGGCTCTGGAGGCTAAAAATGCAAAATCGCGAGCGTTCCGTTCGGTCACGCACCTCCCCTGCCCGCCTGCACACGGCTCCTCCTCCCCCCGCCCCCTCTCGAACAGCATGTCTCTCTCTTTGCGCATGTCGCGGCTGCTGCTGTCGCCGTCAGCGGGCGCGGCAGCACGCAGCGCCGTCGCCCCCCCCGCCGCGGCACCAGCGCTCTCCGTGGCCGCGATGCGCCTTGCCGCGCAGCCGAACCAGGCACAGGCACCACAACAGCAGCAGAAGCGGGTGTTCTCGCAGAGCAGCGGCGCCGTCCCCTTCTTCTCTGCCGGCAGCAGTCTCCTGCCGGCGGCGACACGGCCAGCGGCCACGCAGTGCCAGCACGCCCACGGCCACGGCCACGCCCACCAGCAGACGCGCGGCATGAAAGTGCAGAGCTCGATCAAGAAGCGGTGCGAGCACTGCAAGGTGAGACCGCTGGACTACCCAAATTATAGCATGAATATCCGCTGACCCCTCGCAGATTGTCCGGCGGAAGCGCAACAAGCGGCAGAACGGCTACCTCTACGTGATCTGCCCGGCGAATCCACGGCACAAGCAACGACAGGGTTGAGAAGAGATGGAAGGCATATCCGGATTGGAAGAAAGGAAAGGGCGGAAGAGCGGCGGCTCGTCCTGTGTGCGATAGATCTAGACGGACGAGGGGAGCGGCTTTCTCGAGCAGCCATCCACAGAAGTCGGGGCCGGAGCGGCAGCTGCCATGTTGGCTACACTTCTTCGCGTTCCAATCAAACATCTCTTTAACAAACCATCCCGATCCTACCAAATTGATTTTTCTCGTTTCTTGCTTCTTGCTTCTTGCTTTGTATTGCTGTCTGTTCTGTCCTCTACATCCCGCCGATGTACCGCTCCATGGCCTCCCACTCGGTCTTGCCCGTCGAGATGAGGTAGCGGATGTGGGACTGCAGCATACATTAGTACGGGCACGGCAAAAGCTTCGGGGCGGCTGTCCCGTCGGTACGCACCAGGTCCGTGACGCCGCGGTGGCGCTCAAACTCGTCGCGCGCAAAGCGCCGGGTCTCGGCGCGGGTGGTCGGGTCGGCGATGCGCTGCGTGCCGCGGACGATGGTGCGGTAGAGGGCGAGGGCGCGGCCGCGCTGGAGGAACTGGCTTGTTAGGACGAGTGTGTCGCAGAACAAAGGGGCCTCACGGAGAAGAAGACGCACATGCTCGAGGCTCAGCGGCGCGGCGCCGTCGCCGTGCCGGGTCGGCCGCCGCCCGGCGCCCGACGGCCCGGTGGCAAAGGTCCTGGTGGCAACCGGCGGCGGCAGCAGGCGGGCTCCGAGACGGAGCATACGCGCAAAGAGAGAGGGGGGGTTGGTCGGAAGGAGGCGGCGGCAGGCGGGATCGAGTGCAGAGGTCGTCGATTTTCGGGAGAAGCTCGAGTTCTGCGGCGTCTGATTCGTCTTTGCGCTAAATGGATTCTCCACTTTTGGACGGCCTCTCCCGACCTGCGTTTCCTGTCTTTTTGCTTGCCATTGTCCTGCCCCTTCCCTTTTTTTTCTTTTGCCCCTTTGCTGCTTCATGGGCGTGAAACGGCGGAAGCGTGCGGCCAGCGCGGCCGTGGAGCAGGCCAACGCGCTGACGGACGCGGCCTTTGTCGACGCGTATCTGGCGCCGGGGTAGGTGGTTTCTGTTCTTCTGTTTTTCTGTGTATGCAGAGAAGGTCGACGAGCCTTGCTGACGATGCGAGCAGCGCCCCCGGCTTCGCGCCCTGGACGACGCGCTGGACGCACCCGCGCACGGGCGCCGCGTACCGGCTGGCGCTGGTGGGCGCCACGCGCCTGGGCGCGGCGGCGCAGCGGGCGTGCTTCGAGCTGATCGAGGAGACCAGCCGGGCGGACTACAGCGCGTCGGCGATGGGGTGGCGGCCGGCGGACAAGCAGCGGGAGATGCGCGAGCCGGATCTGCGGTACATTGTGGTGCGGGAGGGCTCGGACGACGACGACGACGACGACGACGACGACGACGACGGCAGCACCATCCGTGGCTTCACGTCGCTCATGCCGACGTTCGAGGCCGGCCAGCCCGTGGTCTACTGCTACGAGATCCATCTGAAGCCCGAGCTGCAGGGGTGAGTCTTCCGGACCCGGCTTCTCGTGACCGCCTGCTCACCGCCGCCCAGCACCGGCCTCGGCGCGCTGCTGCTCGGCTTCCCGTCCGTCGTCGCCCACAACCTGCCGCCGGTCACCGGCGTGATGCTGACGTGCTTCCTGTCCAACGCGCGCGCGCTGCGCTTCTACCGCCGGCAGGGCTTCGCCACGGACGCGACGGCGCCCGCGGCCCGCCGGCTGCGCGGCAAGACGGTCGAGCCGGACTACACGATCCTGAGCCGGGCGGTGCAGCGGCCGCCGCTCGCATCCGCGGAGGATGCCGCGGGCCAGGATCCAGCGCTGCGCTGAGAACAGGGCACGCCTCCCACAGATTGCCAGATGCCTGTTTGGCGGCTGCCAACCGAGCGGGCACGTCGTGCTCGTCACTCTGCGATCGCCGCGCCCGCCCGCGTGCTTGCGGGAGACTTCCATCCCATCCTGCGGTCCTTATGAGTACAGAGGCGGTGCCCTAGAAGAAAGACCAGTCTGTGGTTCGCTACGGGTCTGGATCGTATCGTCCTGTGCCGGCTGGTCGGCGAGCGCGTCGGTCCTTGTCCGGCCGTGCACAGGCATTGTCCTGTCCTTTCGTCTCACCAGCACACGATCGATGCCACCATGTTGCTTTCTGTTTCTTTCTTTCGCTTTGGTTCCCGAATGCTGTCTCGTTCTCGGACGAAAGGCCGTTTAGCATTGTTCGTGATTCCGTGCTCCACGAACCCTTGGCAGGAGGACCGTGAACAACAATCCTAACGAGGCCTGACGGGGAATTTCCGGGGGCTCTTCTCGCAGACAATGGCAAGCAAAGCTCGTCCACTCTGGACAAGAGTGCGTATTTGAAGGCTGCGTATTCCCTCTTCGTCTGCGAGGATCTTTCCTTGTCATCTACATCTTTTTTCGTCTTCACGTTCCATCTCTTCGTTCTCTACGTCTTCCCTTTCTCGTCTCTTCCATCGACTCTACGTCTTGCTCTGTACCCGACTTTCTCTCCTCACCATGTACCTTCCCACCCCCTCCGCGGCCGTGCCCGACAACACCAGCATGGACCCCCTCGCCATCTTCTTCTTCAGCTTCTTCATCTGCAGCTGCATCGGCATGGTCGTCGGCTGTCTCCTGGCGCTGCGGCGGCTGCGCAAGGAGCGGCGCGCGGCGCGGGAGCAGGCCGCGCAGCAGAAGGCGGCGACGCTGGCCGTGGCGCGGGTGCAGGAGATGCAGGGCGGCCGGGACGTGCAGCCGCCGCCGGCTGTGTACAGGGCGGCCGTGCTGTAAAGGCAGCCGGTGCGCCCAGCAGCGCAATGGCAGGGACTGTTCACGACGTCGGATCACGACGTCGGATAGAAACGGCGTGGCGACGGGGGGGCGAGCAACGGGGAAGCACAGACCAGGACAGGACAGACCAGGACACAGAAAAGACACAGACCAGGACAAAGACAACAGACCAACCAGAACAGACAGCAGCTAGGAATGGAATGGAGGCGTCGATCGCGATCGAATGCGACCCTGCAGCAGCATCCCTGGCGTCGACAGCGACGTGACGTGACGTGCCGGGCGTGTTGGCGGAGACGGCCGCGCCGGCCAGCGACGAAAAAATCCGGGGAAAGTGGAGGAAGACCGACGAACGGCAGCAGGCGTGCGTCCTCGCGGCGTCGGCAGTGCGTTCTCCGGCCTTCTAGGCCGTTCGCGGGGCGCTGCGCGGTCCAGAGGGCGCCCAGGGTCAGCAGGCGCGCGGCATGGTCGATTTCGTAAAAACCGACAGGGAAGGGGCCAGGCAGCCACTTAACGCTGTCGGAGGTCGCCGACAGCCTATGATTCCAGCGTATTTTCAGGGCACTACGGGGGGTTCTTCAGGGTGGTTAGCGCAGCGCTGGCAGGGGCTGTGGGAGGCATTTCGTCATGGAGGTCAGTAGGCAGAAAAAAAAAAAGAAAAAAAAAGAAAAAAAAAGAAAGAAAAAAAAGCAGGAAAATAGAGGCAAGGGAAAGGACCGACGCTGGAGCACAGACACATAAAGGACGGCGTCCCGTCTGCTCCGTGCTGTTGAGGATACAGACACACAGACACACACAGATACACTCATACAGACACAACACACAGACAAACATCTACGATATTGAGACACACATACATCTTCTGATCCCCCGCGAATGACCCCTTCGCCCGCCTCGTCTTATGCAGAGGACACCTGCCTAAACAACCAGGCCGCCGCGGCCGGTGCCGCTGATGGCACGGCCGGCGGCGACCCCGGCGCCCTGACCAACCCGTTCCACGACGCACGCCCTGCGTCCGTGGCCGCGTCGCTGCACTCGCTGCAGTCGTACCACAGCGATGGCGCCGCCGACGCGGTGAGCCGGCGCAGCAGCCGCGACGGCGCCGGCAGCGACAGCGCCGGCCTGGTCGCCGGCGCGGCGCCGCACGCGACGACAACGAAGACCGCGGTCGAGCAGGTCGAGGACGCGACGGCCGCGGCGCTGGGCCACGCCAAGACGGCGCCGACGCCGCGGCTGCC
>LZPB01000213.1:0-30980 GCA_001676865.1 Ceratocystiopsis minuta | reverse complement strand
GACGCGGACTCGGACTCGGACTGGGACTCGAACTCTGGCTGCTGTGCGGCTGGCGGGCCCTGCGCAGCATCGTGCGTCCGCGGGCGCGGCCAGGCGGGGCAGCATCATCTGCGTTAAGACTGCCGGTTGTCGGCGCTTCGGGCGGGCTGCGAGGCCCTGCAGCCGCCTGGGACTCGGGCAAGGGCTGGTTGTCGCCGTGACTGCTGCTGCTGTTGCGTGTCCCTCTCGCTGTGTCTGAGACTGACTGGCTTTTCTGGACCGCCCCCTCATTGTCCATAGAGGACGATGAGGACGGTGGCGACGGCGGCCACGGCCACCCAGAGCCTGCAGACGAGACCGGGCGGTTCTGCTGAAACGTGTCCGTGTCCGCAGGCGGCTGGCTGCCGTCTTGGTCAGAGCCGGCGTCCTCGTGCAGCGGGTCCGCGTGCGCCGCGGCGGTGGTCTGCGACGGCGAGAACGCCGCCCACGCCACGGTGCTGCTGCGCGAGCCGGCCGTGGGCAGTGCGGGCGCCGACGACGAGGTGGACATGGGCCGGAGGGGGCGTGGCGGGCCGCCGTCGTCGTCGTCGTTGTTCTGGTCGTCGCCGTCCTCCTCGTCGCGGAAGCGGAACTGCCGAACGGCCGCCGGCGAGGGCGAGAACACGCGGGCGCCGCGCGACGAGCTGCCGCTGACCGAGTGGTAGCGGACGAGACCGCGCTCAGCGTCAAAGGGGGAGGGGGGCAGGGGCACGCGGCGGTGACGGCCGTGGCGGCCGTGGCGGCCGTCGTCGAGCGACGCCGCGGGCGAGAACGGACGGGGCTGGCCGGTGCGGCTCGGCAGCGAGAAGTTCTGCACGGCACTGGCCATGGTGTTATTGTGTTTGGTGGTAGAGTGTCTTCGTTGAGATGTGTTGGTTTTTTGCAGGTCTTCTTCTTTTCCGATATTTTCAGACTGAGATTTTCTGTTTATTTTTGTTTTCATCCGATGTGCTCGGCAGGATGCAAACGGAGCACGGCCGAACGCGCAGCGTGGTATTGGTCACATCATGAAGGCGAAGGGAAAACGAAATGAAGGATAAGGAATCAAATAAATCAATGAATAAGAAGCCGAGGAAACAAATACTGACATCAAGGGGTGTCATCGAAAGACAAGCAACAACACGTTTCTGCATTTCTTTTTCTTATTTATTCCCAGGTACTCTGATAAAATAAACTACTAACAAACACTGCAAGAGGTATGCAGAATGAGAGACCCATGAATGAAATCCCAGAGCATCGAGGTTGTTGTCGTGAATGTCGTATAATAGATCACGTGCAGACCGTAAAGTCAACAACGCTGCGTCACGATCACGTCTTGTTCGTAAGACATGAAGACAGAAGACATAAATACGAAACGTCACGCACACAGCAGTGGTTGCATTGTATCAAGTCTTTCTCTCACTCTTTGATAAAACATCTACAAAACGACAAACAAGAAATGCTGGGGTAACCAGACAACAACGAAAAAGGAGAAAAAAAAACGAGGAGGAAAAGAATAAGAAAAACAAGAAAACAAAAACAAAAACAAATCCCTCAACGCCTGGTCCTGCAGCACAATCACCAGAAACTGCACCACCCAATGTAGTGCTGGCACAGGTTCTCCAGCTTCGTCGCCTCCGTGATCAGCTTGCCCACCTGCGTCGGCACGTCCAGCTCCTCCTCCGCCTTGAAGTCGCGGCCCGTCAGCTTCTGCTGCACCCGCCCCAGCACCTCCACCGCCCGCGTGTTCTGCAGCTCCGCCGGGTCCTGCACCACGTGCACGTACCCGCTGCTGCCCTCCACCTGCAGCACGTGGCCGTCGCCGCCGCCGCCTCCGCCAGCGCCGCCACCGCCCGGGCCGCCGGCCGCCGCGTTGGACCCAGTGCCGTTGCCGGTGCCGCCGCCCGTGCCACCCAACAGGCCCATCGTGCTGTTGGTCCGCGCCCGTGCCCGTGGCGGTGCGCCCACCACCGGTCCGTTCGTGTTCCCGCCGCCGCCGGCGCCCGCCGCTGCCGCTGCCGCCGCCACATTGCCGCCCGTCGCCGCGAGCAGCTCCGACGGTGCCATGTTGGCGTCCAGCACCGACGGTCGCCGTGTCCGTGGCCCGCCAGCACCCGCAGCACCGGCAGCACCGGCGCCACCAGCCCGCGGGCCCCCAGCCATCGCCAGCTCGCGCTCCGACTGCTGGAAGTTGGGTCCGGCCGGCGAATTCGCGTTGGTCAGTCGCCACGTGAGGAGGGGATCGTGGATGAACTGCGTTGTCAGCAAATGCAGGCACGATAGACAAGAGAAAGAGAAGAGAAAAAGAAAAGAAAAAAAAAACTCACCGCTTCCAACACCGCCATCACGCTGTCCTTGTTGTCCCGCAGCAGGCGCATGACGTATTCGCAGGTGATCCGGAAGCTGCCCTCGATGTTGCTGACCTCCATGGCGTACGTCAACATGCGCGTCAGCCGGAACGGCACCCGCTCCGGGTACTTCTCGCGCTTCATCGCCACCTCGAAGCAGTCGCCAAAGTCAATGTGGATGATCTTGCCCGTGTTGCGGTCCAGCATCAGGTTCGACGGGTGCCGGTCGCCCAGCCCCAGGATGTAGCCCACCATCGACATCACCGCCAGCGACCGCGTGTAGTTCGTGCGCCGCTCCAGCCACATCTCCGAGTTCTTGCTCTTCAGCCACAGCAGCCGGTACAGGTCCTGCCCCGTCGTGTTGTCCAGCGCGTACCCAAACACCTCCACCTTCTGCAGCAGCGTCAGATTGTCGTAGTCCGGCGCCATCTGCAGCATGATCCGGTGCTCAATGTTCAGCAGGATCTTGCGGTGGTCGCGGTACTCCCGGATCAGCACGTGCAGCGTGTCGCTGTTCGGCACCCACCCCAGCAGGCCCGAGTTCTGCGACAGCGGGATCGCCGGGTACCGCTCAATGTTCAGGTGCCTCTTGTAGCACTCCGAGTCCATCGACAGCAGCGTGTTGCACAGCCCAAACAGCTGCATCACTCGCTCGTCCTGCCGGATGTCCTCGTGGCCCTTGAGCAGGAACGTGTGCCCGTGCCCGTCGCTGCCGTTGATGTTCAGCTTGCGCGGGTGCTGCTTCGACGAGATCACGTAGAACGTCATGTCAAACGACACGATCCGGATGATCGGCTGCCCGCTGCGGTACTTGCCCGGCACCGACAGCTCCAGGTCGCGCGCCTCCACCAGCTTCGGTGAGCAGTACGCCAGCTCCAGCGTCGTCACCTGCGGCAGCTGCCGCGTGATCCGCCGGAACACCTGGTAGTACACGTCCCACGCCTGGTGCAGGTCGCCCACGTCGCCCTTGGCCTCAAAGTGCCGCAGCCACTCGCGCGCCTCGTTCAGGTCCCGCCCAAACGCCTGCGTAAACGACGTCTCCCGCAGCGTCTCCGCCCCGCGGTCCAGCATCTCGTGCAGCGGCTCCAGCACCGCCAGCATCCCCTCCACGTTGCGGTCGCCAAAGTACAGCCGCGACGCCTCCTCCAGCCCCTCGTGCCACTGTTCGTGCCACAGCACCGCCACCCGGATCAGCTCGTGGCTCACCAGGTCCGCCTGCTCCACCAGCTTCGCGCTGTGCTGCCGCATGCTATCCATGATCTGCGCCGCCGACCGCGACCGCCGCGTGTTCTGCGCCGACTTGATCGCCACCGTCAGCGGGTACACCAGCGCCTGCGGGTGCGCCCGCCCCACGTCCGCCAGCAGGTTGTGCACCGACTGCTGCACCCGCTTGTTCGGCTGGTTGATCCGTGCAATCAGCTGCGGGATCACCTCCAGCCACGTGTCCACGCTGACCCGCGAGAACCCCTCCGTCACCACCGCGTTCACATCCGGGTGCCCGCCGTGGGTCAGCCACAGCGACAGCAGCCGCAGCGTGTCCTGCAGCGTGCTGCCCTTGGACAGCGCAATCGACTCGAAGAACCCGCGCACCGCCGGCACCACGTGCTCCAGAATCGTGCCGTAGTCCACCGCCGCGGTGCCGTTGGGCCGGCCGCCGCTCCGTGCCTGCGCACCCCCGCCCGCCGCCGTGGTGCCGCCGTTGGTGGTGCCGTTCACACTCCCGTTCACGGCCCCGTTCGTCATCCGGCTCGCGCCGCCACCGCCGTTGACGCTCCCGTTCACGGCTCCGTTGACAGCTCCGCTGTTGGCGTTGGCGTTGGTCAGCGACTGCACCACCTCAAAGTTGGCCAGCGCCCAGGCGTGCCACGCCTTGTACCACTTCGGGTTGTACTGCGTGGCCTGCGCGTAGTTGACCAGGATCTCGCGCACATGCGTGCTGCGCCACGTGTCCTTGTTGAGCGCCAGCGTCCAGTCGCCCGTCCGCAGGTAGCACTTGGCTAGCAGGATCGTCTGCTCTTGCAGCATCCGCTGCGAGTCCGCACTCGTCAGACCAGTCCCGCCGACAACGCTCGCAGCCGCCATCCCAACGCCGCCGTAGCCGTTGCCGCCGATGGACAGCATCCCGTTGGCGTTGTTGCCGTTGATTGCCGCCGCCTGCTGGAACTGCTGCTTGGCCGCCTCCAGGTGGTAGCTCAGGTCTGCCGTGAACTTGCGCAGACAGTCGAGCGACTTTTCGGCAATCCCCGAGCCCTTGTTTTCCGGCAACTGCCCGCGGTCCCACTGGTACTTGAGCACCGCGTAGATCACCTGCGACGGTGGCGGCGCCGGCTCGCGGGGGTAGTCGTCCAGCGCCGCGTTGGCCGCGCTGTTGGCGCCGCCGCTGGGGATGCCCGTCAGCAGAGAGTCGTTGAACATGCTGCCGCCGCTGTCGTAGAGAAGACGGCCGTTGCGGAAGTCCCGCCGGTCGCGCAGCAGACCGATGCCGTCGCCGTTGCTCTCGCTAATCCCGTTGGTCGCCATGCTCTCGCGCGCCGCGCGCCGGCGGTGGTACTCGCGTTCGCGCTCCGCCTCCCGCTTGGAGTCGCGCTCCCGCAGCACCTCCGCATCGACCCAGTACGGGATCGTGTACTCGAGCGGGTCCTCGTTGCCGATCAGGTGCTGCAACGAGCTCTCCGCCAGACCCATGCGGGATGACTTGCGGCACAGATTCGAGAACTTGATCCACATCTGCATGTTCTCCATCGGCGTCACCACCAGCCCCCGCAGCCGCAGCATGCGCTGCCACACCTCGGCGTTGCGCTGGCAGCCCAGGAGACGCGTCTCCCATGTCTTCCGCAGCGCCTCCTTCTTTTTCGGCTCACACTGCTTGTACACAATCAGCTCCTCCAGCTCGGCCAGCATCTGCACGCGTACAATCACTTGGTAGGCCCGCGTGTACGACTCGGTCACGAGCGCGCTGAGCTCGACATCCAAGCCCTGGCGCGCTTGCTCCACAAAGTCGGCGGCCTCGCGGTACTGGTTGCGGTGCAGTGCCAGAATGGCCCCAAAGAAGGCCCGGTCGGTCGAGTGCCGCTTCATCGCCTGGAGATACTTGTCCATAAGATCCCACTTGCCGAGGCCCCAGGCAGCCGCCGTGGCCAGAGGCGAGATCAGTCGCTTCACCTCCTGCGACGAGTTCGCCCACGTCGTGCCGGCAATCGTAGCGAGCGCTTCCCATTGCCCGAGTGCGTGCAGACAGCGCATCTTGCCCATCACAATGTCAATCGACGCCGTCTCGTTCTCCGGCAACTCCTTTTCGCGCTTCTCGTAGAACTCGAGCGCTTCTTCCCAGCGCTCCAGCTTCTCAAACCACGTCTCGCGCAGCTGGATACCGTCCGAGTACCGCTGTGCCTTGCGCAGGATACCAATGGCGGCATCGGACTGCTGCAGCTGGTTGTTGATAGAGATGAGCGCCTCTACTGACTGCGATGTCTGGTCCTGCAAAAACTCCAGTTCCTTGTAGTGCAACGCCTTGGCATAGGCATGGCACCGGCCTGCCTCGCGTCCGAGAACCCGGATGTCGATTGGCAACGCCTTGTCATCGTGCTCCATGAACTCGGCAAGGTTCAGGAGCAGGCCCAGCAGATCGGGAGGGATGTGTTCCGACTTAATGGCGTTTTCAAGACTGCCAATAAGCTCCTCCTGGTAGTTATCGAAGAGCTCGCTCCAGCAGGAGACAAACGCCGAGTTGAACAGCTCGCGCGCAAGAGGCGGGTACATGTTGCCCAGAGCGGAGCAGGCGCGGATCGCATGGTTGGGCGACTCGTTAAGCAGCGACGTACTGAAACCGCGCAGCCACTCCTGCCAATCCTCTTTTGTGGACTTGCCCGTGGTTTCCCACGCAGCCTTGAGGTGCACAGAGTTCATCTCGAGCTTCTTGGGGGCCTGCTCCGAGAAGGAGACCTCGTCTATGCGGTCCGCAAACCGGGTTTCGGCGTTCAGGTCCTGGGGAAGCGGCTCGCCTTGGCGCAGCTTGGTGATGAAAATCTCGTAGGTGCTGTGCTGAATGCCCTGCTGTGTGATTGTCTTGTTGATCATCGTCATGAAATGGAAATAATCTTTCCCAAGCTGGTAGATGAGGCAGCACAGCGTATCGAGAGCCGCCGCCCGCAACGCCGGGTCGCCGCCGGCTAGGACCCGGTTCAGGGGATGGATGATCTTAGAAGCGTAGTCATTGAGGTTGACCTGGCGGGAGATCTTGCCAATCGTCTCGATCGCCGTCTTGCGCAGGAATGTGGGCTGGTTTGGCTTTTCAAACGTGCGGACAATGACGGGAACGATGAGGTGCATGTACTCCTCGCAGCTTGATCCAAAGACGAGGAAAGCATGCAAAACTTTCTCGGACGGCAGACGGCGTGCGGAATTGTCTTTTTCGAGGAGGCCAAGCATCAAGGGCAGCAGATTCGCAAGGTAGATTTTGAACTCGCCTTCAAGCGTGCGCGAGATGGCTTCGATCAACGTCAGAATCGTGAAGTGGAGGGGCGGCGAGCTGTTCCAGTACTCCCGGATGATCTCAACAAGCGACGGAAGGTAGTTCCGGATGTGCTGACGGACGATGGAGACGAGCGTGGCCAGCTGGCTGAAATAGGCCTCGGCCGACTTGGCTGGCGACGAGCTGCGAATGACTTGCAGAAAGGCCGGGATGATTCTATCGAGAAACGGCACACATTCCAAGCCGAGCGTTTGGAAAATGGACATGATGGCGCTGATGACATCCCGGTGGTACAGCGCGAGCGAGTGGTCTTTGAGGATGCCGAGCAGGGCGTTGACCACCACGGTCGGATAATACTCCTTGCTGGAGGGTGTGAGACCCGTCATCATGAGCGCGATATCCGTGGTCTGTGCAGACTCCACGCGCTGCCGCAGCTCGGGACTGCGCTCTTCCACCTGCTGATGGCGGTAGGGGTCCAGTGCACCAAGAATGCCCATCAATTTGATGGTTTCTTGGCGAAGTTGCGGGTGCTGCGGCTCGCCACGGACGATGTTCTGCAGCAGATCCAGCAGCTGGGGGTAGTCCAGATAGGGGTCGATGACATAGCCAGAGTTGGATGCCAGTTGCCCAATGGTGCGCAAAGAGGCCTCGCGCTTCGCCAGAGAGGACTGGTCCTGCAGTGCATCAACGAGAATGGGCATGAGCCGCTGCCGGTACTGCAGCATCTCCTCGCCGCCGACCGTGCAGATCTCGCCAATGGCCTTGATGATGGTCGCCGCCACCGATGGAGTTGGGTCCACTGCCTTGGGGAGGAGAACCTCCATCATCGGGTGCACATACGGCTGGATGAGCATGTGTGCGTTCTGCACCAGCAGGCTGAGAAGCCGGGCGCTTTCTTCCTTGTTGCGGGTGACATCGGTGTACTCGAGTTCAGTGAGCATCTGGATCAGCGTCTTGCGCAGCGAGGGGACAATGTACGCCGGGTTGTCGCGCGTCAGACGTCCAACGAGGCGCACGGCCACCTCCCGAATGGGGAAATACTCGTCGTTCAGTGCGAGAAACACGGTCCGGATGTTGTCTGCTTTAGCCAGGTGGCGGTCGAAGCGCTCGTCCAGCGCATTGAGCACGGTGAAGCGGATGGCGGGCACGGGGTCGGATACGACAACGGTTAGCAGGCGCTCGACCACGTCGCCCACGACCTGCATGGCATGGTAGCTTTCCTGGTTGACAATGGGGTCGCGGAGGTACAGCTGGCAGCAGGTCAGCGCGGCGGCCTGGCGCGAGCCCGGATCGTCGTCGTCGACGTAGCGCATAGCAACGTCGCGGACAAATTCGTTGAGCTGGTAGCCGTTGAAGTCGAAGCAGCCGAGCGTCTCGAGCGCCAGCTTGACCTCTGCCTTGTGCTTCTCGATGGCGGCCGCGTCTTTCGCAGCGTCCTTGCTCGTGCCGATGGCTGCTACGGTCGCTGCCAAGACAGGGCCGCTGTGGGACGGGGCGCCCAGTTGCCGAAAGGGTTCGCCGCAGAGAATGAGACTGATCATGTTCAGCAGGCGTTCTTGGATGGCACCACGAACAGCGGGAACGTAGAAAGCGATGTCCACGAGGGCCTGGGTCAGCTTCTCTGTCATATCGCAGGCGAAGATGGGGTCGAGCAGCGCATCCATGTATTTTGTCAAGGTCTGGCCGACGGCGACGGCCAGGCGACTGATACAGTCAAAGACGGGGTCAACAGACGCCTTCTTGCGGGCGTTGACGCTCAGCCCTTCGCGGATGTAGATGAGGATACCGTCCAAATAGGGCGCCATGGCGCTCTTGACGGCATTGGCCACGCTGCCGATGGCAACGAAGGCGTCATTACGCTCCTTTTCACGCTTGAGCATAGCCGACAGATAGATCATAAACTGGTGGAGGTGTTTCTCGGAAAAAGCGGTGGGAGAATAGATGGCTAGGTCGGGGATCAGCTGCACGGAAGTCTTGCGGATGGTATTGTCGCGGTGGTCCTTATAGCGGGACACGATGTCGCAGGCCTCGGCGTAGTGTGGCTGCATGAACATGGCGCCCTGTTCAAGCAGTTCCTTCAGCACCAGGAGCGAGCCGTGCGTGGCTTCGACGGTGTTGAGGCGGAAGCCGTGGGTGACCTCGTTGTACATGCGCTCCATGTACTTGTTCTTCGTGTCTTGGTCGCGCTCGCTGATGATTTTGAAGCAGGCGCTAACCGTCTCGGCAGACGCGACGCGGATGAGGTGTCGTTGGTCGCGCAGGCCTATCCAGATCCAGTCGAAGACGGACTTGACCTTGCCATACATGAGCGTCGGCGCATTGCGAGCGATCTCCCGCAACAGCAGGGCCGCGCTGTACCGCCGCTCCTCGGTGCTCCCATTCTGCAGGAACTCAAGGGCCAGCTGGACGTCCTTGTCGACAAGCATCGCAACCTGCGAACCACCACCAGGGCGGCATAGTTTGCCAATAACGATGGCGGCCGGCTGCATGCAGTTGATGTCTTTGCCGGACATGAGCCGCGTCAGCGCCGTGGCAAATCGATTGTATTTGACAGCCGGGTCGATGCCATCGAAGTCGACAAAGGCATCGAGAGCGAAGATTCCGCCGAGCTTGTCGTAGGTTGTGTCGCCCTGGAGAAGGCCCACGATTTTGCTCTGTACCGTGGCCCAGTAGTTCTGATACACCTCCGCGTTGAGGTCTGGCTTGTTAGCTGCTGTTCCGTGCGTATCTTATCTCGTCTTTCTCGGCGTGCCGTACCTCGATAGGCCACCGCCACGATATCCCGTAGCTGCTGGGCAGAGCGTTTCCGTTCATCGTCTGTGGCCGACCTGTGAAGAAGGAAAGGCAAGTTAGCACGGCTGGTCCTTCACACATCGGGTTTGCAGTTTGCAGCGCCCCTCCATCGATACCACGTACTTGGATTTGAGCTCCTTGATAAGCGAGTCGATGCTCAGTTCTGTTGAAGGCTGCGTGGAAGTCATAGTTGCGGTTGCAGACAAGCGAACAGAGCCCTGTCGATCGTCTCGGGCCTCGGTCTCGTGCGCCTCCTCTTAAAGCGATGGCACCGCAAAGACTAGCATCGTCAACTAGCCAGGTGCAGGGAGAAAGCAAAAACAACAGGCGCGAAGTGATCGGATATCGGGCGCGGGCAGCGAGCGGGCCGCTGGACGATTGCAAGCGAACGAGAAATCTGATGGACAGTCGCTGGTCAGCAGCGAATCGACGGGCAAATGCAAGCTCCCGCCACGACCGTGCGCGGGCTGCAAGCGATCAAAGGGCGCACAAGAACCGGGGATTTCGAGAGTGTACGCACCGACGCAGGAGGCTTGCAGTTGAACAAGGGTGGTGGAGTTGGAGGAGAGCAGAGAGTGATGGAAAGGAAGTTCAAACTGCCTGTGAAGCTGTGGTGGACTTCCCGAAACGCCCCCCATGACCAGCTATTGGTGGTGGGCCATAAGGTGGGCCCTCTGATCTGTCACGTGTCGTCGTTTCGCCCCATTTCACATCCAGCCCTGTAATAGTCACGAAGTACGGAGTACTCCGTACTTTTGAGGCGAACAGCAACTTCCACCGAGACACAATCCGGTGACCATACTCGCACCTGCTACATATTTAATTGCAATCGACCGCGACACTATGGGCAACGACGGCGGCTCGATCCCGACACGCCGCGAGCTGGTGAAGTCGGCCGCGCGCCTTCCCACCGTCTCGGAGCTCAAGGCGACAGCACTCGAGGCCCTGACCCATGCCTGGCAGACGGATCCAGTCAGCAGCGACGCCCTCGACCTGAGCAATGTTGTCTCCGACTGGCGCGGTCGCCTGTACAACTACGAAACCGTGCTGCGCGGCCTCATGCCGGGCGCCGTGGACGCCCACACGGAGGGCGACGAGGCCGACACCTCGGCAGCTGCCGCGGACGGCGGCGACCTGACCTTTGCTGCTACTGGCATTCGGTCCCTACGCGATGTCGTGCGGCTGCAAGGGACGCTGTCGGCTGCGTCCTCTGCGCAAGCCGCGCCACCCGGCCCGACAAAATCCGGCTTGGGCGGCGAAGGCGCCCGCCTCCGCTGCTGGCAGTGTCCCGTGTCGCTCAAGGAGCTCGGCCCCGCGACCAAGGCCCTGTACCTGGTCCCCTGTGGACACGTCTTTTCTGAGGTGGCTGTCGAGACGTTTCTCCCCGACAAGCTGTGTCCCGAGTGCAGCACCCCGTTTGCGCCTGAGAACGGGGTGGTGCCCATCCTGCCGACAGACAAGGCGGAGCTGGCGCGGCTGCAGCAGCGCATCGATGTCCTGCGGGCTGCAGGCCTCACACACAGCCTCAAGAAGGACAAGAGCGGCGACCGGAAGAAGAAGCACGGCAAGAAGGAGAAACGGAAGGCCGAGGCAGACGAGCCCTCCCCACCCTCGCCGCCACCAAAGAAGACCAAGGAGAGCAAGAGCGGAAGCACAGCTGGTGAGGACGGCGGAATCTCCAGCCGCATCAACAACCCGGCAACAGCATCGTTGACGTCCAAGGTGCTGGCGGAACAAGAAGCTTTGCACAAGCGGCGAAAACTGGCATCGGCGAGGTAACGGCTCGGGCGGCTTGCTATTCCTTTGCTTTGTGTGTACTATAGGTTGGGATCTCGATACCCGGAATGGATGATTGGAGGGCGGCGAAACACGGAACGAAAAGGAAACACGCCCATATAGATGAGATAATAAGGTTAGATTGTACGCATATCAAGAAAAACATACACCCGTCAGCTTTTGCCCAGAGCGCTTGGCTGCTCGTATCATAGCTCGTCCTTGGCCGGCACGGCTTCCGCACTCGATCCATCCTCGCCTTCGCAGGCCGCCGGGGTGCCCACTTCCATGCGGTACACGCACTTCTCCGACTCTGTCACCCGCCACAACTGCGGCTTCTCGGCGCAGCGCAGCCACACGTCCACACGCCGGTTCGGCCCGTTCCAGCAGTGCTGGCCGTCCTCGTACCGCAGCACCATGCGCGGCCCGCTTCCGAGACTCGTGCCGTCCGCGAGCTCGTCCTCGTCGGCCGTGTCCCAGTCGATGCGGGTGAACCGCCCCATGCTGGTGTTGCCGTGGCCCTTCTTCGACTTCTGCGTCGCCTGGGCCATCCAGCAGAGCTCGTACTCGTACTCGCCGGCATCCACCGAGACGCACTGGTCCTTGATGGCGCGGAACACGTCGTCTGTGCCGTAGTCCCGTGCCAGGTCGGCCTCGTCGCCCGAGATCGCGTTCCGGTGCGACGTCACCTCTGTTGACACCTTGTCCAGGTTTTTGCGTGCGGCAATCACGGCCGGCGTATCATCTGAGTTAGAGTTGTCGGCAAGGATGCCGTTCTCAACCAGCCAACTGCGGATGGAGGCCACCTTTTCGTGGATGTACACGCGGACCGCGGCTGGGAGGTATGCCTCGAAGCTGTACACTACATGGGAAAAGGGGCAATGAGCAAAACCGCTTAGACATAGGGGTGGGTTTGGGGTAGGAGTACTCACAGATGTCCGTGTCCGTCACATCATCGGTCTCGAACTCCTTCCAGTTGATGCCGTTTTCCTCCGAATCTTCCCTCAGGACCGCGTACACGTCCGCATCCTGGACCTCCGACTTCGTCTCGCCCTCGGCCTTGGCGGCGTAGTCATCCCACGCATGCACGGCGGCCTTGACGCCCTCGTCGTTGAAGTTGGGGTTGTACTGGGTGCGCAAGTTGCGCAGCAGGTTCTCCAGCTTCGTCACCTTGTCCTGCAGGTCGTCGCGCTGGTCCAGCACCTTTTCCAGCGTCTGGCGCAGCTCCTCGACACGCTGCCGCGCGAGTCCCACCAGCGTGCCCAACTTTCCGCTGGCCTTGCCGCCGCCGCCGCGGACAACTTTGCCCCGCTCGGCGCGCTGCGTGTCGGCGAGCGTCTTCTCGAGCTGCTCGCGCTTCTGCTCCAGCGCGGCCAGCTCGCCCTTTGCCCGGCGCACGCGCTCCTCAATTTCGTTCCGCTGCCGACGGGCCTCTGTGGCTAGTGCCTGCCGAGATGCGGCGGCCCGATCGCGGCTCTTCTTGCGCTCGGCCTCGACGCGGCGGTGCTCCTTGCCGATGGCCGCGCAGCGGTTCTCGCACTTCACACCGCCCTTGTGCGCGTACTCTTCGCTGCCGTCACAGCACAGGCTGTAGTCGCAGACGCCATCGTTGACATAGCTGAAGGGCACGTAGGCGCCAATGTGGCCGTCGTTGGCGCACCAGAACCCTGGCAGGGCGGGCGTTGTGTTGGCCGTGCCCGCATCGGAGCCCGGCAGCGGCTGTGGCGGAGAGAGCGGGTCGATGAAGGCACAGGCTGGTGTGCCGGGTTCGTCCGAGCCATCAGGGCAGTCGCATGAACCATCGTTGACTTGCGAAGCTGCGAGGACAATGGTTGGGTTGCCGATGCAGGCGAAGTCGCTCGTGTCTTCGTAGTAGGCGGCAACTGGGAACCGGTCAGCTAGGAAAAAAGAAAGAAAGAAAAGCACCATCGGAGGAAGGGAAAGTAGAAGAGACTAGCGTTAGGATACACTCACACTCGGGACTGACTCCTCGGGGTAGACTCGCAGCCGCCAACACGCCAGAGCTCGCCAGAACACCGGCAAAGAGCACAGCTCTTGTTTGCCGCATCGTGTGGTTTATGGAGCACGGAGAGTAGTCCTCATCCAGTCCCCAAGCGCTGAAAACGACAAAGAAAAAGGAAAGCACAAAACCCGACAGGGAAACGACAAATGGCCGATGTGGTTTGGAGACGTTCAATTGTTGCTTGGCCAAGAATCTCAGGAACAGCTGTCCATTTACGGTCGCCCGCGCAACTTCAAAGATTAGTCATCTGACTTGCTATCGCTTATCGGGACGAGAAAAAGTTCAAGATGACTCCAAGAAGGAGAAAATCATCCTCTTCTTTCCCCGGAATCTTGGTGATACAGCGAGGCTGTACAGCTACGGAACGATGGCACCGAAAGCCAAGGCGACGCCGAGCGGCGTGGCATCCCTCAACACCCAGCTTGACAGCGCGATCCTGGTCGTCAAGCACTTCCGCGAATTCACCGATGGGATTTTTCGCAAGGCGGATAGCCGAAGCATGCGGACGGCTGTTGCCGCACGCGACGTGGCCGAGCAGCCTGAGTCTTCCGCAGCCGTCTTAGCAGCAGTGTCTGCGGTGACACCCGCGGCGACAGCGACGACATCTACAAACACACCAACGACGACCTCTACGACAGCGGCGGCCGCGACGCCAGCTTCTACACCCCCCCCGGAGGCAGTCGATGCCCTGGCATTGGCGGGTGACGCGGCACGACTGGTGCGGGCGCACGCGACAAAGATTTCGCTGCTGATCATCAACGAGCCGTTTACGGCGAGTGCGATTGCGCAGGTGGTGCAGCAGCTGACGTCGGGCCCGGTCGTGAGCCTGGCGCAGGCGGCGGAGATGTGTACCAGCAGCCGGTATACGCGGCGAATCCGGCGGGACCTGGCGCTACGGTGCGGGCGGGTACTGGGGCAGGTGCTGGCACTGCTGCAGGCCGTGCCGCGCGACGGGCGGGTGGTGCCCGAGGCGCAGCGCGGCAGCGGCGGCGGCGGCCGAGGGAGCTTCGCGCAGGTGGGCATCCTGTGGGCGGAGTGCGACGACCTGGTGGCCTTTGCAAAGCTGGGCGTGCAAGGGCGACTGATCCAGATTGTGGAGCAGCTGGCGGACACGCTGAATGACGAGCTGAACGAGTTGAAGGAGTGGGGGGAAGAGGAGGATGACGATGACGAGGACGAGGACGAGGACGATGAGGACGAGGACGAGGACGAGGACGACGCTGTGGCGGGAGACGACGGCGACGACGGCGACGACAACAAGGGGGTGGACGCCAGCAATCCGCACGCCGCGACGCAGGCCATCCTCGACCGGCTGATGGCGGCGGGCGGGCACATCTCGGCGGCGGACCCGATGCGGATGCGGCCACGGCTGGAGCTTGCGCTCAAGAAGATGCGGCTGGTGATCCTGCTGTGCCGCGCGGTGGTCAAGCGACGGCTGCGCACGACGCTGCCGGCGCTGCCGGCGCGTGCGGCGACGGACTGCACGCTGCGGCTGGACAACGGGATCGCGGTGCTGCAGCGGATCCCGGACCGGTTCGGCGACCTGGCGGCGGCCTTTTACGACATGAACGTGGCGGACGTGGACGCGACGATGCTGCGGTGCTTTGAGGACGCGTTTGTGGCGGCGGAGATCCTGTCGCGGCCGTGGGCGGCGACCGCCGGCGGGACCGGCGCCGGCGCCGGCGTCGTTGCCGGCGAGAGCGACGCATTTACAGTATGGGCAGCGCAGTTCCAGGCAGAGATGCGGGCCACGCTGGATGTGACCGGCTAAGAGGAGTCCGGGCCGCCTGTGTCTCGGTGTTTTTGTCTTTCGTTGTGGTCATTTTTGCTTGGCGTGTCCTTGGAAAGGACTGGGTGGCGTTTATGAGCAGCTGGGTTCAACGACATGACGTATTGCAGCCAACGTCTGATCGGCGTGATAGAAGTCTTTTGTATGCATCGTGCATGTTAACACACCGGATATACGGAGGGCATGCCGGGCTGCAAAGTGTCCCGTCCTTGCGCTCCGTGGTCGTTGAGCCCCTGACCCGCCCGGACACGTTCTCGGAGTCCAACTGTTGTCCGGGCGGCAAAGCGGAAGAGGAAAAAGGGAGGCCTGGGAGTCGGACTTTGCAGCGTAAACTCCACCTGGCGGCTCCTTGGCGCAATTATCAATACGTATACGAGTACGGATTAGGGACGGCCCCACACGAGGCAGTGCCCTGAAAAGAACGTTAACTCCCTGAGTCCTGCGTTGGCGTATCAGACCCCGGGTAGCGGTTGGTGTCAGGCCGCCGTCACCGCCGTCACCCTACGGAGTTCCATCAAAGATTGTCTTGCCAGGATTGCCGGCTTATTGGGCCAAGCAAAGTCGTGTGCAGAAATGAAGGACGACTGCTGTGATTTTCCACATACGAGTCGTAAGTAATGCCAGCCAGCCAAGACGTTGGCATTCTTACGCGAGTCGTCCGTACGGAGTACTCCATACTCTGTTTGTATCTGACGGTAAGATACGGAGTAGGCAGACCGGCTCAAAGACGCGCCGGCCAGCTGCAGCTTTCATTTCCGCCGTATTACTTTGTAATACGCGTGTAAAGATACGCTCTTCCGGCCGATTCTATGGGTCTTCGCCAGGCCAATCGCCAACCTTCACACAGTGCGTTTGGGATGGTGTTTCACGCCAAACTGTATCGGTACCTGAGGCACAGCGGTGGCACCTGCTCTCTTTCGGTAGCTGGTATGTGCGAATGCATAGCCGGCACGGTACCTCGCGACGAGTACGAGTACGACGTGTGGTGCATTAGAAAGCAAAACGTATGCCAAGAATCGCTAGAAAACATCTTTGGGCCAGGAACTCGCCCCCACGGACGGCTGCGCTGCCCGCCGACGCCGTCGATGTGCGATGTGATAATCGATCATCGATGCGCTGCAACGCTTCAGTGGCCAGGGCCGCGGCGCACAAGTCATGACCGCACGACTTTGTGCTTACCCGTCGTGTCGCTGCCTCTTGTGTCGATTTCGTCTGATGCTCCTTCCTCGTTTGTCCGCCGTGCGCACGGCAGCCCTGCGACGGCCATTCACACCCGTAAAGTCTCCGAGGAGAAAAACGCGCGCAGGCGCGGCGTGGCGGCTTTCTATAGTCTCCGTCCCGATTGCTGCGGACGTGCTCGCTTCAGCCCTGGGAGCCCGTGCTACGTATCTTGCCCCCCCCCTACCCCTTTCGCCCACTTCGATTAGCCTTTTGTCGGGGTCTTGGTTGAGTCCGCCATGGAGCTTGATGGCCCCGGCTCCATGCCTCTTGCTTATTAGAGCCAGAATTCGTAGTGGGCTCTTGAGACACGGCAGGCGCGCCCCGGGTAAGAAAACAATAACAGAAGAAAAAAGGTCGCCGCAGAGTACTTTTACCTAGCTCTCCCCGATCCTTCTTTTCTCACCCGTCATTCCTTCTTCGGTAGCCTGTTGGTGATTTTCTTTTCTCACCACCTGCCGCTCTCCTCCTCTTTTTTCCCTTCGTTTCACTCCTTTTCGTGCCTGTTTTTGTTCTTTTTCGTTTCCTCTATTCTATACTCTTTTAATTCCTTGTTTTTGTCCTCCCCCTTTTGGTTCCGTGGCCTTTGGACCGGCCAAAATGTCCTTTCTCGTGGGTGGCTCCTTTGGGAGCAATGACCTCACGGCCCAGTCCATGGGCAATCCCACCAACTACCGGCCCCGTCATGACTACAACGAGGATGAGCCGACCGGCGCCGGCACGCGGGCCACATCCGTGACCGAGACTGGAGACGCGTCGCCCGACTCGCGCTCCAAGGAGGTCGGCACGCCCGCCGGTGGCGCCAACGACGACACGTCCGACTCCGAGTCGGACGCCGCCGCCGCCGAGGAGGGCCGCCGCAACAGCGCCGTGCAGGATCTTGCCCGCAGCTTTACGAATATGTCCATGGCATCCAATGCGTACGTCGGCAAGGATGTGTTCGACTCGGCCTCGGACCCCAACTCGCCACTCAACCCCAACGGCGAGCGCTTCAACGGCCGCGCCTGGTGCCGCGCGCTCCTCGACATGATCAAGCGCCATGGCAGCGCCCCGCGCAAGTCGGGTGTCGCCTTTCAGAATCTCAACGTCTTCGGTTACGGCAAGCCCACCGACTACCAGAAGGACGTCTTCAACATGGTGCTGCAGACCGCCGGCATCGTCCGCAAGCTCACCGGCAACAAGGGCCGCCGCATTGACATCCTTCGCAACTTCGACGGTGTCGTGCACAACGGCGAGATGCTTGTCGTGCTGGGCCCGCCCGGCGCTGGCTGCACCACCTTCCTGAAGACCATTTCCGGCGAGATGAACGGCATCTACGTCGGCGAGGACTCGCAGTTCAACTACCAGGGTATGATTTTTTGTCTCCTTTTTAACGTCCGTTAATGCCTGACTAACCCCCCCTTCCTCCACAGGTGTCCCTGCCAAGGAAATGCACACGCAGCACCGTGGCGAGGCTATTTACACCGCTGAGGTCGACGTGCACTTTCCGCAGCTCTCCGTCGGTGACACGCTGACGTTTGCTGCTCGCGCCCGCGCACCGCGCAGCCTGCCCAGCCATGTCACGCACAACCAATATGCCAACCACCTGCGCGATGTCATCATGGCCATGTTCGGTATCTCGCACACCGTCAACACGCGTGTCGGCAACGAGTACGTCCGCGGTGTTTCCGGTGGTGAGCGCAAGCGTGTGACCATTGCTGAGGCCGCGCTGTCCGGCGCGCCGCTCCAGTGCTGGGATAACAGCACGCGTGGTCTGGATAGTGCCAACGCCATTGAATTCGTGCGCACGCTGCGCACACAGACCGAGCTGTTCGAGAGCACCGCCTGTGTGTCCATCTACCAGGCGCCGCAGAACGCCTATGACATGTTCGACAAGGCTACCGTGCTGTACGAGGGCCGCCAGATCTACTTCGGCCCGGCCACCGAGGCGCGCCAGTACTTCATCGACCTTGGTTTCGAGTGCGCGGCGCGCGCTACCACGCCCGACTTCCTGACGTCCATGACCTCGCCGAAGGAGCGCATCGTCCGCCCTGGCTTTGAGGGTCGTGTCCCGAACACGCCTGACGAGTTTGCGGCCGCATGGCGTGATAGCGCTGCGCGTCGCGCCCTGCTTGCGGAGATCGCCAAGTACAACGCCGACCACCCGCTCAATGGCCCCGACGCCGAGGAGTTCCGCGCGTCTAAGCGTGCTCAGCAGGCTCGCGCCTCGCGCGCCAAGAGCCCTTACACGCTGTCGTACGGCGAACAGATCAAGCTCTGCCTGTGGCGTGGCTTCCGCCGCCTCATGGGTGACCCCAGCATCACCCTGGGTATGCTGATTGGCAACTTCTTTTTCGCTCTGATTATCGCCTCGGTCTTCTTCAACCTCAAGATGGTTACCAGCAGCTTCTACCAGCGTGGTGCCCTTCTCTTCTTCGCCTGCCTCATGAACGCCTTCTCCAGTGCCCTCGAGATCTTGGCGCTGTACGCCCAACGGCCTATTGTGGAAAAGCACGACCGCTACGCCATGTACCACCCCTCTGCTGAGGCCGTGGCATCGATGCTTGTCGACATGCCGTACAAGTTGTGCAACTCGATTACATTCAACCTGCCCATCTACTTCATGACGAACCTACGCCGCGAGCCAGGTGCATTCTTCTTCTACCTGCTCATCGGCTTCTCCACGGTGCTCACCATGTCCATGATATTCCGGACAATCGCCTCTGCGTCACGTACGCTGTCCGAGGCCCTGGTGCCTGCGGCCATTATCATTCTCGCCCTCGTCATCTTCACCGGCTTTGTTATCCCTATCGACTACATGCTGGGCTGGTGTCGCTGGTTGAACTACCTCGATCCGCTTGCCTACTCGTTCGAGTCGCTGATGGTCAACGAATTCCACGGCCGCAACTTCCCCTGCGACCAGATTGTGCCTTCCCCGGCCATGGCTGCCTACGCCAACGTCGGCTCCTCAAACCACGTCTGCTCCGTCACTGGAGCGGTCGCCGGTGAGGACTTTGTGCGTGGCGAAGCCTATCTGGAAGAGGCTATGCAGTACTACCATTCGCACAAGTGGCGCAACTTTGGCATCATCATCGCCTTTATGATCTTTTTCCTCTTTACCTACATGGTGGCCGCTGAGCTGGTGTCCGAGGCTAAGTCCAAGGGCGAGGTGCTGCTGTTCCGTCGCGGTTACAAGATCCCTGCCCATAAGGACGACGCTGAGTCGGGCTCGCGCACGCCGAGCGCCCCTGTGACCGGCGAGAAGGCCGCTGCTGCGGATGCCGCCGACGGCCAGGTCCTGTCGAACCGGAAGAGCGAGGCGGATGATGCACTGGAGAAGATCCGGTCTGCTGCGCTCCTGGAGAAGCAGACTAGTGTGTTCCACTGGCAAAACGTGTGCTACGACGTCAAGATCAAGAGCGAGACGCGCCGCATCCTGGACCACGTCGATGGTTGGATCAAGCCGGGTACGCTGACGGCCCTGATGGGCGTGTCGGGTGCTGGCAAGACGACACTGCTGGACTGCCTGGCGGACCGTGTGAACATGGGCGTGATCACGGGTGACATGTTTGTGGACGGGCACCAGCGCGATCAGTCGTTCCAGCGCGGCACCGGCTATGTGCAGCAGCAGGATCTGCATCTGCAGACGACGACTGTGCGTGAGGCGCTCAACTTCAGTGCGCTGCTTCGGCAGCCCGCTCACGTGCCGCGCGCGGAGAAGCTGGCATACGTCGACGAGGTTATCAAGCTGTTGGGCATGCAGGACTACGCCGAGGCCGTGGTGGGCGTGCCGGGCGAGGGTCTGAACGTGGAGCAGCGCAAGCGACTGACGATTGGCGTGGAGCTGGCGGCCAAGCCGCCGTTGCTGCTGTTCGTGGACGAGCCTACGTCGGGTCTGGACTCGCAGACGTCGTGGTCGATTCTGGATCTGCTGGAGAAGCTGACGAAGAGCGGCCAGGCTGTTCTCTGCACGATCCACCAGCCGTCGGCCATGCTCTTTCAGCGCTTTGACCGCCTGCTCTTCCTTGCTAAGGGCGGCCGCACCGTGTACTTTGGCGACATTGGCGAAAACTCGCATACGATGACCAGCTACTTTGAGCGCTACAGCGGCAGCAAATGCCCGGATGAGGCTAACCCGGCCGAGTGGATGCTCGAGGTCATTGGCGCAGCGCCCGGCACGCACTCGGACGTCGACTGGCACCAGGCGTGGCGCAGCTCGCCCGAGTTCACGGCCGTGCAGAAGGAGCTGAAGCGGCTGCACGACAGCCCGGCGCCGCAGCCGGAGAAGTCGGCGGCCGACTACCGCGAGTTTGCCGCCCCCTTCTGGGCGCAGATGCGCGAGGTGCAGATGCGTGTGTTCCAGCAGTACTGGCGTACGCCGTCGTACATTTACAGCAAGGCCACGCTGTGCACGCTCGTCGCGCTCTTCGTCGGCTTCGTCTTCTTCCACGCGCCGCTCACGATCCAGGGATTCCAGAACCAGATGTTTGCCATCTTCATGTTGTTGACGGTCTTCGGCCAGCTGGTGCAGCAGACGATGCCGCACTTTGTCATCCAGCGCTCGCTGTACGAGGTGCGCGAGCGCCCGTCCAAGGTGTACTCGTGGCCCGTCTTCATGCTGTCGCAGATCATTGTGGAGCTGCCGTGGAACACGCTCATGGCGGTGATCATGTACTTCTGCTGGTACTACCCGATCGGCCTGTACAAGAACGCGTCGGCGACCAACCAGACGCACGAGCGCGGCTTCCTTGTGTTCCTGCTGCTGTGGGCCTTCCTGCTCTTCACCTCGACCTTCACGGATCTGATGATCGCGGGCTTCGAGACAGCCGAGGCTGGTGGCAACATTGCCAACATCTTGTTCAGCATGTGCCTGATTTTCTGCGGTGTCATCGCGTCGCCCGACAAGATGCCGCACTTCTGGATCTTCATGTACCGTGTGTCGCCGTTTTCCTATTTGGTGTCGGCGTTACTGTCCACAGGCGTGTACGGTGCGGTGGTCACCTGTGCCGAGAACGAGTACCTGCACTTTGACCCGTTGCCGGGCATGACTTGCGGCGAGTACCTCAGTGACTACAAAGCTGCGGCGGGCGGCTACGTGCTCAACGAGAACGCAACGAGCGACTGCTCCTACTGCACGGTCAGGGAGGCCGGTGTCGTGCTGGCGAGTGTCAACGCCAACTTTGGTGACCGCTGGCGCAACTTTGGCATCATGTGGGTGTACATCATCTTCAACATCTTCGGTGCGCTGGCTATCTACTGGCTGGTGCGGGTGCCCAAGAAGAAGAAGGTGGCCAAGGCGAAGAAGGAGTAGACGCTGTCTTGGACGGAACGCGGAGAGCGAAAGGTTGCGGAGTGTGGCGTGCGAGGAGGCAGGAGAAAAAGCTGTCTCGGACCTGATTTGGTTTATTTTCTCTCATTTTTCTTTCCTTTTTCTCTCTTTCTTGTCGGTTTCTTTTTTTTTGTTTATCATGTTCGGCCCCCCTTGTTTTGGGCAGTGCCACCACCTACACCTAGAGGATTTCTTTTGCATCTTTTTCTCTTTTGTTCCATAATCTCTCGTTCATTTTGTTCTCTTATCTAACGCAAACGCTCGTCACTTAGAGCTCATCTCCCGAGGGAAATAATAGAATCTCAAAACTAGGAAACGTGCGACGCTGTGGTGTAGGTGTCTGTCCTGAAATTGCCCGTCCCGAAATCACCAGCACGAAAACGACGGGCTGCACCCGCTGCTGTCGAGGCTCTGTGCTGTTTGCTTGTAGGAGGTGCAGATGCTGGTTTGGTGCCGCTCTGGGTGTGCCACACACACTATAGGTGGCGTTCGTCTTGGCGAGAGATCAGACACCAAGAGCAGTCCCAGAGGAGGTAAGTGCCGGTTGCTCTGTCCGGCTGGGGCGTAGACGAGGCAGTGTGTTGATAGCCGGATCGGTTTGACGTCCCGTCCTGCCCCGGCAGTGTTCGTGGTCGTCGTTTTGTGTTTCCCGCTCAGGTGGCCGTCGTGCCGGCCGTGGCCTCTGCCGTTGCGACGACGTCCTGCATCACGGTCTCGTCGTCTGCGGCCGCCTCGTCCGTCGCCTCTGCTGCCGCGTCTGCCTCCTCTGCCTCCTCTGCGTCCGCCTCCGCCTCCTTCCCGGCCTCTCCCGGCAGCCGCCCCCCATTGGCCGCCATCTTGCGCTGCAGCGCAAACGTCATGCGCTGGATCAGCTTCTTCTTCTTCTTGGCGCTCAGCACCGCGCGCGGCCCGCTCGTCGGCAGCAGGCCCGGGCGCGCGCCGCGCTTCGTGTCGGCCTTGGTGGTGACGACGACGGCGTCGGCGCTGCTGCCGTCGCCGTGGACGACGACGGCCTGGCCGGCGGCGGACAGCTGGCGCTGCTGCTTGCGGCGGCGGGCGGCGCGGGCGGCGACGCGGTTGCGCGACATCTTGTTGGGGTTCTTGACGGACGGCATGGTTGCGGGTCGTCGTGGGGTGGGAGAAGATGTTTTTGTTTCAAGTGTGACGAGAGAAGAAAAAAACGTCGAGTTTTTGAAGCTTGGGATTTTTTTTTTTTTTTTTTTGGATGGACTTTCTTATCGACGATAAGCACCACCAACAGCATCGAGGCTTGTGAACGTTTTGAATTCCCCCTCGTATCTGACCTCTACTCGTATAATTTAAAAAAAAACAAAGGAAAGGAAAATAAAAGCCGTTCGATAGTAGATCCCCCATATTATAATGGCCCGGAGAGGATATAGCGGAATATAAACAAAAAAAAAGGAAAAGAAAGAGGGAAAATACGTCATCCCCAAGCGACCGAATCGTGCCTACATCCGCTACTATAAGTGCACGCGTCCGTTGCCGTTGGCCAGGCCGCTCGCCATGTCGCCGTCGTCCTCGCCTGCACCCGCCTCCTTCTTGGATAGCAGGTTCTGGCGCGCCGCCGCATCATACTCGTCGCCCAGCATGGGGTCGTGCTCGTCGTCGTCGCTCGCCAGGTCGCCCAGCTCAAACTCCTCGGCGTCGCGCACCTGGTGGCTCTCGGTGCGCGCGTGGCCGTTGGGCAGCCGCGCGGGGCGGGCGGCGGCGGCGCCGCCGCCGCCGACCACAGGCGCGTCATCGGCCGCGTCGGGTGCGGCCTCGTTGGCCAGCGCGCGCCGCCGGCTCTTGGCCAGCAGGTCGGCGTTGGCGGAGCGGTCGTACAGGTGGATGAGGATGTTGGCGAACAAGAACACGAGGAAGGCCAGGCTGTAGAGGATGAGCAGGTAGGCGACGTGGTCCATGCTCGAGTTGGCCACGAGCAGCATCTGCTCCTCGGTGGCGCCCATGAAGAGGAAGCCAGCCGCACAGAGAAGCTAGGGGGTTAGCAAGATAAGACCAAGAAGCGAGAGGGGGGGAGAAGCGAGAGAGGGGGCGGGAGGGCACATACAAATGGTGTGATGTACTGGAAGCTGTTGGTCTCGGTGCCGTCGGGCGACACGCCGATGCGGTCGCGCAGAACAAAGGCAATCTCGATGATGCGCGCCAGGCCGGCGGCCATGAGCGTGTAGCCGAACATGGCGTGCGTGGCGGCGCTGGCCATCAGCTCCTGCGGGTGCGCCGACATGGCCCAGCCGGTGATGAGGATGACAAAGCCCGGGATGAAGTTGCGCTGCGGCCGGCCGTCGCGCGACCAGCTGAGCCACACGCCGGCCAGGCCGGCGCTCCACCAGATGATGCCCATGGTCGTGTGCTGCCAGTCGTTCTTGACCCAGGCGGTGCCCCAGCGGTGCTCGGTAAAGGTGTTGACGCAGCCCCAGGCGGCGATGACGGCGCTGTCGAAGAACTCCTGCGAGCGGCCGGTGCGGCGCAGCCACGTCTGGCCGACGACCAGCAGGATCGTCAGCAGGATGCCGTAGCCGATAAAGGCGCCGCCCATGATGAAGTGCGCTGCGCACTGGCCGACGTGCTCGCCCTGGCAGAAGCCCAGCGTCGTGATGCCGCCAAACACCATCTGCACCCAGGACGCGACGGGGAAGGCCTTGCCGACAAAGCCGTGGATACGCTGCGCCGCGGGGCGCAGAAAGCGGCCGTGGATGCCGCGCTCAATGTGCAGCCGCAGGTAGATGCCCAGGACGACCTGGGCCATGAGCATGAACATCAGCGGCAACGCCGCCTTGGCGTGGACGTTGGTGCTGATAAACTGGCGGCCCTTGTGCATGTGGCCGAGGAAGTAGCCGAGGATGGCCAGCGAGGTGCCGGTGACCTGGACGGGGACGTGCCAGCGGCTGCGGATGATCTGGGGGGGAGGGGGAGGAGCGTCAGCGGGAAAGACACGGGCGGCGACAACACAAGCTCAAGCAAGGATCACGGAACATACCCCCAGAACCATGCCGACGGGAAACAGGATGCCCCAGACAAACATCTGCAACAGAATGTGCACCCACAATGTTGCATCGATGGGATCTTGTGTGATGGTCTCGCCCTCGGGGATGTGGGCATCGCCGTGCTCGTGGGCGGCCGCCGGGGCGACGGCCGCCAGGACAAGGACGAGCGCGACGGCGCTTTGGGCCGACAGGCCAAGAGCGCGGAGGGCCATGGTTGTGCAGCGTGTTGTCGTCGCGCAAAGCAAAAGGGGGTGTGTGGTCGACGTCACAGAGGCGAGCCCGGAAGGGGAGCGGCTCGGGAGCGATCAAGACGTATCAGAAGGAAGAACAATCTGATGATCCCGGGACCGGTCGAAGCCAAGGAAAGTCGGTCGATCACCAGCGTCACGTCGTCGTCGTCGTCGTCGTCTCGTCGTCGTCGCTGTCGTGTCGGCAGGGAGGTGGAAAGATCAAATCGGCCGAGAGCCCGTGGAGTGGGTCGATCGCTACGGAGTTACGTCGCCGCGTCGTATTCTGTGGCTGACAGGGCTTGTGGCGGTGCGGAAATGCTGCACAACGCGTTGCACGTGCCCGCGTAAACCAATGAGACGCGTGGCTTTTACAACCGCGCATCCCGGCACAACCGGCTGGGAGCAGTGCACGTCTGGACTTGGCTTGGTGTTAGAGCGTCTTGCTGCATCGCGGTCGACACGCCGGCCGGCGGAAGCATTGCCGCGTCCGTTCCGCGCCGAGAGCCGGAGGCGGAAAGCCCGGCATATCCGGGAAGGTGTGTAATACGAGACGATTACTGCACACTGTATCTTACACAGACTCCCAGCAGGCCAGTAGCACAGAGGATCCGGGCGAGTCTCCGCCTTTCAGGGCTGTGCAGGCGGTTGCTAATTCAAGACCAGACGGTCCAGGGAGAGGAGCAGACGCATTTATACAACGCGAGCGCCGTGTGCGAGGCTGAAACCGGTTTTTGGCCCGCCCGCATCTCCCGCACGGAGACGTCACAGCATTCGCAGCCCTGCGCCAGTGGTTCCGGTGTCGCAGACGCGTTGCGCGGAGGCATGTTCGCGCCGCGTGCTGGGGCGCTGGGCTGGTTGGCGGAGACGCTGTAAGAGCAGTAGAAGTACTCCGTAGTCAGGGCATTCTAGGCGCTCCGCACCTGCTCCGTACGGATACGCGCCAAATCCTGCTGGCTCGTTCTTTTTTTGGATATGCCAAAGTCCTGTGCCAGGCCCCTAGGAGGAAGCTACTGAACCGCTAGCGCTGTTCCCCTGAATCTTCAACTGCCCCTTTGCCTCTGTGGGCTGATGGGCGCTGTCCTTCCGAGCCGGTGCCCTTCGCCGTCGACCCAGCACCAGCGTTCCATCCACACACCCTCTCCCTCGGCGTCGCCCTGCCGACTTTGCGGTTCAACGCGCTCTTTTTTTCTCGCTTTTTTTTCTCGCGGGGGACGGCCGCGCCCGAAATCACGCCGACGCCAGACGACATCCAACAGGCGCATCCTTCCGATATCTGCTCATCCTCGAAATTGCCACGCCGTCCCCCGGGAAACAGCACTACGCGGAATCCCAAAGACACGCAGGAAGACAGATACACGTAACACCCGTACTAATGCATCCACTCTATCGCAAGGGGGATGTGGGGGAACCCCTGCCGCCAACTTCATTTGGCTGGTGGCTAGCCAAGACGGCTAAAACAGCGAAAAAAATGAGCACAGCCAGAAGAGGCCTCGATCGCGGCGGCCAGCTTGTCTTCCGAGACTGTCTTTCCACCTGTCGATCTTGCCCGGCTTGCTGTTCCGTGCCTCTGCTGAAACAGGTCCTGCTTCTGTCGTGTTGTTGGCTGTTCTCCTCTTTTCCCAGCCGATCCCTCTCTCCCGGCCACGGCTCTGACGTATTTCTTCCCGGCTGCCCCTGACTACCCCTTTCTTTTGGTCTACTCGATTCCGTGTTGTTTCTTTGTTCATTGTTCTGCCCCCCCCCCCCCTCTCAACTCGCGATACTCCAGACAGGTCGCCGGCGTCTTGTCGCAACAACCACCACCATGAACATCACCAAGAAGTTCGACCGCGCCTTCCAATGGGCCGGCGAGAAGATGGGCGCCGAGGCCAAGACCTCGATGCCTGACGACTTCAAGTCGCTCGAGACCGAGATGTCTCTGCGCCACGACGGTGCGTCTTTCCTACTTGTCCGCCCACTCCTGGCTCTTGTTTGTCTAACGCGCCCGCAGGCATGGACCGCCTCCAACGATCGATGACGGCCTACGTCAAGTGGATCGGCCGGCGCGGCGAGGTCTTTGACGACCGGGAAAAGGGCCTGCCCGTCAGCTACCTCGGCCGCACCATGGCCGCGCACGGCGAGGACTTTGAGCCCGACTCCGAGTTCGGCAGCTGCCTCGTCAGCCTCGGCCGCGCCAACGAGCGCCTCGCCGCCGCCCAGGAGCAGTACGTCGCGGACGCCACCGCGGCCTGGCTCGAGTCGCTCGAGCGCAACCTGGCCATGATGAAGGAGTACCAGGCCGCGCGCAAGAAGCTCGAGAGCCGCCGCCTCGCCTACGACGCCAGCATCACGCGCATGCAAAAGGCCAAGCGCGACGACTTCCGCATCGAGGAGGAGCTGCGCGCCAACCGCGCCAAGTACGAGGAGAGCAGCGAGGACGTCGTGCGCCGCATGCAGGACATCAAGGACGCCGAGGTCGACAGCATCCGCGACCTGACCGGCTTCCTCGACTGCGAGCTCGAATACCACGAGCGCTGCGCCGAGGAGCTGCGCCGGGTGAAGCGGTCGTGGCCCGGCGCGGCCACGGCAGCCGCAGCAGCAGGTGGTGTCAACAACGGCGGCGGCGGTGGTGGCGGCTTGGGCGGTAGCTTTGGCGGTGGCCGTCGCAGCCGGTCCAACACAGCACGGTCCTACAACGAGCGCGCCCTGCCGTCCTACGGCAACATGGGCGGCGGCGGCGGCAGCAACAGCGGGAGCTACATCGAGGAAGAGCCCGAGCCACAGCCGGTGCGCATGCCCATCCGCTCCAACACGCGTCTCAGCGTCATGAACGGCGGCTCTGTGTCGCCCGAGAAGCCCCCACGGCCAACTATTGGTCGCTCGTCGTCCTTTCAGCAACAAGGCTCGAGCGAGCGGTACGGCGACCGTTCCGGCGACCGTTCTGGCGACCGTTCCGGCGACCGGTACGGCGACCGCTACGACGATCGCAACGGCGGCGATCGCTTTGGCGACCGCAACAACGGCGGCCGCGCCAGCAGCAACACCCCGGCCAGCACGGCCACAGCCGCCGTCTCCTCCCTGCGCAACGGTCTGCGGCCGGTCGGGCGCATCCAGACGAACGGCCACGGCAACGTCTTTGCCGACGACGCCGACGACACGACCAGCGGCAGCGGCGGCAGCGGTGGCGGCACGGGCAGTCCCGAGCGCAGCGCGTCGCCGGCTACGAGCTTTGGCAGTCTGAGCCGGAGCACCAGCAACCTCGCTGCACGCAAAGCCCCGCCACCACCGCCGCCAGTCCGCAACAAGAAGCCGCCGCCACCGGTCCCGGCCCGGCGCGAGACTGCGTCGTGAGTGCTGACTGGCCGCGGCGGGATATGGTTTGCTTGGGTATTGAGGGCGTGACTATCTGGTGGGCTGGAACCATGGGATTTCTTCTGTTCTACTGTGTCGTTTCATATCTCTCCTATTATTCTCCTTTGTCTTACACGGCGGTTGTTTGTATGCACATGTTTTTTTCCCCTTGCTTGTTATGAACCATATGCGGCACGTGACCCAAATTGCCCTTCAATTGCCTCCCATGGAACCATCAAGAAGATGCCCGCGCGTCCTTTCTTGCCTGCTTTTGTAATCCGCTGCTTGCACCGCGATTCGCCATCCGACCTGTGCAGGCGTCTATTCCCAGCGGTCGGACGGGCTCACGGGCCTCGCGATGCCACGGCCTTGACAGCGAAACGACCACCTCATACAATCGACACAGACCTAGGAACATTGTCGAATGCGACACCCGAGGCCAACCATGGACGACGACGAGGACGACGACGATACCCAGCAGCAGCAGCAGCAGCAGCAGCAGCAGGCGCTGTTGCCGGATATTCACTACAAAGCGGTCTTCCACGTCGCCCCGTCGGGCGGCGGCGGCGGTAGCGGCTCGCCGGCCACCGACAGCGACAAGATTCTGCTGCCGCCGTCGGCGCTCGAGGCGCTGCTGCAGGCGGCTGCGCAGGCGCGCCGGCAGCGGCAGCAGGTCCAGGATCCCTTCCGCAGCAGCAACGCGTGGTATGGCGACGGCGGCGGGGGCGGGGGCGGCGGGGGCGGCACGGCCGACTTTGACCTGCCGCAGCCGCTGACGTTCCGGCTGACGAACCCGGCGACGGGCCAGTCGGTGTACGCCGGCATCCGCGAGTTCTCGGCGGACGAGGGAAAGGTCGTGGTGCCGGGCGGGTACCTGCGGCGGGCGCTGGGGCTGGCCGGGGCCGGCGACGGCAGCGACGGCAGCGACGACAAAGGCACACCCACCCCGCTGGTCGTGTCCTTTTGCGCGCTCCCCAAGGGCACGTATGTGCACCTGCGGCCGCTGGCGGCGGGCTACAACCCGGCGGACTGGCGGCCGCTGCTGGAGCGGCAGCTGCGCGAGGGCTACACGACGCTGACCAAGGGCGTGGAGTTTGCGGTGCGGCGGGGCGGCGACGGCGGTGCGGCGGCGGCGCCGTTCCGGTTCCGCGTGGACGGCTTCCAGCCGGCGGGCGACGGGATCTGCGTGGTGGACACGGACCTGGAGGTGGACATTGAGGCGCTGGACGAGGACCAGGCGCGCGAGACGATGCGGCAGATGCACGACGAGATTGCGGGCGCGGGCTCGTCGGCCGGCGGGGCGCTGGACGTGTGGAAGCCGGTGGCCGGGCATGTGCAGCCGGGCGACTACGTCGACTACGAGCTGGCGTCGTGGGACCGGTCGCGGCCGGTGGCGATCACGCTGAGCGGGCTGGGCGACGACGCGAAGGACGGGGCCGGCGCCGAGCCCGGCCTCGCCGTGGACCTGTTTGTCAGCCCGCGGTCGACGCGGCAGCGGGCGCGCCCGCGCGAGACGGAGCACGTGTGGGCCAACTGGGACGTGGCGGCCGGCGACGGGACCAAGACGCTGGTGCTGCTGCCGACGAGCGCCGACCTCGAGACGGCGGAAGCGCTGCTCATCTCGGTGCACGGCTACGTGCCGTTGCCGTCGTCGGCGTCCGACTCCGCCTCCGCCTCCGACTCGGCACAGCCGCCGCCGCCACCGACGACGGCAGCCCACCCTTTCACGCTGCGCGCGCGCATCCTGCTGGACGAGGAGATGGCCGCGGCATCCAAGCCCGCGCCCGACGCGGATGCGGACGGCCACGGCCCGGACGAGGAGCGGTGCGCGAACTGCCGCCAGTGGGTGCCGCGGCGGACGATGGTGCTGCACGAGAACTTCTGCCGGCGCAACAACGCGGCGTGCGCGCAGTGCGGGCGGGTGTTCCAGGCGCGGTCGGCGGCGTGGCAGGCGCACTGGCACTGCGCGGTGGACGCGGAGGACGGCGGGCGCGGCGACTCGGCGGCGAGCCGGGCGAAGCACGACGCGGTGTTCCACCCGGACGCGGCGCAGCAGGCGGCGTACTGCGCGTGCCCGGCGGAGGCGTGCCGCGGGCGGGCGGCGTTTGCGTCGGTGCCGGCGCTGGCGCGCCACCGCACGACGACGTGCCCGGGCAAGGCCATCCTGTGCCAGTTCTGCCAGCTGGAGGTGGCGCAGGGGGGCGGCGAGGGTGGCGGGGCTGCGGCGGAGGCGTCGGAGGCGGCGCTGCTGGTGATGACGGGGCTGACGGCGCACGAGCGGGCGGACGGCGCGCGCACGACGGACTGCTACCTGTGCGGCGCGATTGTGCGGATGCGCGACATGCGCGCGCACCTGCAGCACCACGACCTGGACCGCCAGCGCCGCGTGCCGCCGCCGGTGTGCCGCGACGCGCTGTGCGGGCGCACGCTGTTCGGCGTCGGGCCGCGGGGGCAGGTGAAGATGGCAGGGCCGGGTGGCGGAGGTGTCCGCACCCTCGGGCTGTGCCCGACGTGCTTTGCGCCGCTGTACGTCAGCACGCACGACCCGGACGGGCGGGCGCTGCGGCGGCGCGTGGAGCGGCGGTACCTGGCGCAGCTGCTGTCGGGCTGCGGCAAGGCGTGGTGTGCGAACCCGTGGTGCAAGACCGGGCGGCGCAACCAGGCGCTGGAGCCGCTGGGCGGCGGCGGCGGC